>PVHX01006533.1:0-99701 GCA_004024805.1 Geosciurus inauris | reverse complement strand
ATGGTTAGCCAATAGTGTTACTCCATTTCCCTGAGCATAGGACATCAAGAGGTTAGGAAGTCTTAATTTTTCAACTGAAATACATGTGGATACTTCCCCAATGGACCCTCCCTTCCTCTAGATGTGAAACTTTAGAGCAGGCAGATGGTGAGTCTGTCAAAGAGCTTGCATAGGGACTCCATTCTTTTGAGAACTATCAAAAGTTGAACTCTTGGAGAGAAAGTGCACTGTCTATGTTAGCGTTATGTTAAATGACAGCATGACTCAGAGGTGTTTTGTGTCAAAGCATTTTGAAAATAAAATGAAAAACATATTACATAGTTTTGTTGAAAATAGCTAACATTTGAGGATGGTGGCAATTGATTAGAAATAACTGAATTAGCAGTTTGCATGGAATTGTTTGTTCAGACAGGTGTTCTGAGATGGCTGGAAAAATATTCTAGTATATAATTTAGTAATTACTAAAGCATTTACTATATCACTAAAATAATAGAAACATGTCAACATCCATGGGTGCTGAAAGAAGTCAACTCGGTCAGAGGAAGTCTTGAGGCTACAAAGTAGGGCTCCTTTGGCAAAAAGGCAACAGATTAGAACACAGAGAGTTCTGGAAGAGTGAGGTTCCTTCAAAGTAATTCCAACTAAGGGAAATGTGCTAGGTCTTTCATCCTCCAGTCATTGGATGTGGGCTGTTAACTAGAATCATGCATGACTGTTTAAGTATGGTAGCTTTTCAGAGCTAAGAGTAGTTCCTGGAAAGGATTTCAGTTGAGACATTTTATGAACAATATTCTGAAGTACTATTCCAATAACTTAGTTTTATTAAAACACAGTATCTATTTTTTTCAGGTTCAATTAATTTAAAATATGAAATAAAGCATCAAGTATTATGCATCTATTTTGACACTCATTCTGTAAAAATTAAGACAACTGAATCTTATATATTTTTTCTATTTGAAAAGAAAACTGACCTATATTGTTTAATTTGCTATGAATGCTTATTTAGTATGAGTAGGAACAAAGTGATTGTTCATTTACTTTGTCCATTTTTTTTAAATGTACATATATGGAACACAATTTTTCATTTCACTTATTGTGAACAAGATAGAGTCACACCATTTGTGTCTTTATACATGTACCTAGGGTAGTGATGTCCATGTCATTCCACCATCTTTTCTACTCTCATGCCCCCACCCTTCCGCTCCCTCCCCTTTGCTGTATCCAAAGTTTCTCCATTTCTCCCATGCGCCCCAACCCCACTCCCATTATGGATCAGCACCCATTAATCAGAGAAAACATTCAGCCTTTGTTTCTTTGGGATTGGCTTACTTGACTTAACATGATATTCTCCAACTCCATCTATTTACCTGTAAAGGCCATGATCTTATTCTCTTTTAATGCTTAGTAATATACCATTTTATATATATACCACAGTTTTTTTATCCATTCATCTGTTAAAGGGCATCTAGTTTGGTTCCACAGTTTAGCTATTGTGGATTGAGCTGCTATAAACATTGATGTGGCTGTGTCACTGTAGTATGCTGTTTTTAAGTCCTTTGAGTATAGACCGAGGTGTGGGATAGCTGGGCCAAATGGTGGTTCCATTCCAAGTTTTCTAAGGAACTTGCTTACTGGTTTCCAGATTGGTTGCGCCACTTTGCAGCCCTACCAGCAATGTTTGTGTGTGCCTTTTTCCCCACATCCTTGCCAATACTTATTGTTGCTTGTATTGATAGCTGCCACTCTGACTGGATTGAGATGAGAGAGTATTTTTGATTTGCATTTCTCTAATTACTAGAGATGTTAAACATTTTTGTATATTTGTTGATTGTATTTATTTTTATGAAAAGTGTCTGTTCAGCTCCTTAGCCCATTTATTGATTGGGTTGTTTGTGTTTTTTTGGTGTTCAATTTTTGAGTTCTTTATATATCCTGGAGATCAGTGCTCTATCTGATATGCGTGTGGCAAAAATATGCTCCCCAAATGTAGGCTCTCTCTTCACCTCATTGATTGGTTCTTTTGCTGAGAAGAAGCTTTTTCATTTGAATACATCCCATTTATTGATTCTTTATATTATATCTTGTACTTAAGGAGTTTTGTTATGGAAGTCCAGGACTAATCCAACATGATGAAGATTTAGGCCTATTTTTTCTTCTATTAGGTGTAGGGACTCTAGTCTCATTCCTAGGTCCTTGATCCACTTTGAATTGAGTTTTGTGCATGGTAGAGACAGTGGTTTAGTTTAATTTTGCTGAATATGGATTTACAGTTTTCCCAGCACCATTTGTTGAAGAGGCTATCTTTTTTCAAATGTATGTTTTTGGTAACTTTGTCTAGTATGAGATAACTATTTATGTGGGTTTGTCTCTGTGTCTGTATTCTGTACTGTTGGTCTACAAGTCTATTTTGGTGCCAATACTATGCCATTTTTGTTACTATAGCTTTATAGTACAGTTTAAGATATGGTATTGTGATGCCTCCTGCTTCACTCTTCTTACTAAGGATTTCTTTGGCTATTTTGGGTTTCTTATTTTTCCAAATGAATTTCATGATTGCTTTTTTATTTCTATAAGGAATGGTGTTAGGTTTTTAATTGGGATTGCATTGAATCTGTATAGTGCTTTGGGTAGTATGGCCATTTTGAATATTGATTCTGCTTATCCAAGAGCATGGGAGACTTTCTCATCTTCTAAGATCTTCTTCAATTCTTTCTTTAGTGTTATAGTTTTTATTGTATAAGTCTTTCATCTCTCTTGTTAGATTGGTTCCCAATATTTTATTTATTTATTTATTTATTTTGAGGCTATTGTAAATGGGGTAGTTCTCCTGATTTCCCTTTCAGAGTATTTATCATTGATGTATAGAAATGCATTTAATTTATGGGTGTTAATTTTATATTCTACTACTTTGCTGAATTCATTTATTAATTCTAGAAGTTTTCTGGTGGAATTTTTTAGATCCTTTTAGATCATGTCATCAGCAAACAATGGTAGTTTGAGTTCTTCTTTTCCTATATGTATCCCTTTAATTTAATTTCTTTCATCTAATTGTTCTGGCTAGAGTTTCAAGGACTATGTTGAATAGAAGTGGTGAAAAAGGGCATCTCTGTCTTGTTTTTAGAGGGAATACTTCCAATTTTTCTCCATTTAGAATGACGTTGACTTTGGGTTTAGCATAGATTGCTCTAACAATGTATGTTCCTACTATCCCTAGTTTTTCCATTGTTTTGAACATGAAAGTATGCTGTGTTTTGTGAAATGCTTCCTCTGAATCAATTGGTAAAATAATATTTTTGTTATCTTTAAGTCTATTGATGTGATGATTACATTAATTGATTTTCGTATGTTGAACCAACCTTGCATACCTGCAATAAATTCCACTTGATCATGGTGCACTTTTTTAAAAATATATTTTTGCATGTGATTTGCTGAATTGTATTGAGAATTTTTGCATCTATGTTCTTCAGGGAAATTGGTCTGAAATTTTCTTTCTTTGATATGTCTCTGGTTTTGGTGTCAGGGTGATACTAGCCTTGTAGAATGAGTTTGGAGGGGTTCTCTCCTTTTCTATCTCATGGATAATTTGAAGAGTATTGGTATTAGTTCTTCTTCCTAGGTCTTGTAGAACTCAGCTGAGAATCCATCTGGTCCTGAGCTTTTCTTGGTTGGTAGAATTTTGATGGCATTTCTATTTCCTTGCTTGAACTGGATCAGGTCAAGTTGTAAATATCTTTCTGATTCAGTTTGGGTAGCTCATATGCCTCTAGAAATTTGCTGGTGTCTTTGTGGTTTTCTAATTTACTGGAGTATAAATTTTCAAAATAGTTTCTAATAGTTTCTATCTTCTGTATTTCAGTAGAGTCTGTCATAATATTTCTTCTTCATCAAAATTTTTAGTAATTTGAGTTTTCTCTATTTTTATTAGGGTGGTTAAGTGTTTGTCAATTTTATTTATTTTTTCAAAGAATTAGCTATTGTTTTGTCAATTTTTTGATTTGTTTCTTTTGTTTCAATTTCATTGATTTCAGCTCTGGTTTTAATATTTCCTGTCTTCTTCTTTTAGTATTGGTTTGTTCCTCTTTTCCTAGGCCCTTGAGATGTAGTATCAGGTCATTTATTGGTTGACTTTTCCTTCTTTTAATTATTGAGCTCTTTGCTCTGCCTTTATGGTGTCCCAGAGATTTTGATATGTTTTATTGGAGTTCTCATTTACCTCTAAGAATTTTTTTTATCTCCTCTCTGATGTCTTCTGTTATCCATGCATCATTAAATAGCATATTATTGAGTCTTCAGGTGTAGGAGTATCTTCTATTTTTTAATCTGTCATTGATTTCTAATTTCATTCCATTATGGTCAGATAGAATGCAGGGTATTATATCTATTTTTTTTCTTTTCTTCTTTTTCTTTTCTTTTTTTGTATTTTCTTAGACTAGATTTGTGGCATAACATGATCTATTTTAGAGAAGGATCCATGTGCTGCTGAGAAAAATGTGTATTTACTTGTTAATGGATGGAATATTCCATATATGTCTGTTAAGTCTAAATTATAGATTGTTTTATTGAGTTCTATAGTTTCTTGGTTTAGTTTTGTTTGGAAGAGCTATCCAGTGGTGAGAGAGGTGTGTTAAAGCCACTCAGTATTATTATATTGTTGTCTAGTTGATTCATGAAGTTGAAGCTGTTTATTTGACATACATATATGTCCCATTATTTAGGGCATAGATATTTAAGATTGTTACGTCTTGTTGATGTATGATTCCCTTAAGCAGTATGAAATGTCCTTCTTTATCCCTTTTCACAACTTTTGGTTTGAAGTCCACTTTATCTGATATGAAGATGGAAATCCTTGCTTGTTTACACAATCCATGTAAGTGATACATTTTTTTCCCCATTCTTTCAACTTCAGTCTGTGGATGTCTTTTCCTGTGAGATAAGTCTCTCGGAGGTAGCATATTGTTGAGTCCTTTTTAAAATTCAATCTGCCAGTCAATGTCTTTTAATTGATGAGTTTAGGCCACTGACATTCAGAGTTATTATTGAGACATGGTTTGTATTCCTAGTCATTTTGGTTTATTTTTGGTTTTTAGCTTGATTAGGTTCCTCCTTTGATTGATCTTTCCTTTAGTATAGTTAATTCACTTGCAGATTTTCATTGTTGTTTTTCATTTCCTCCTCCTAGAATATTTTGACAAGAATGATCTCTAGTGCAGGCTTTCTTGCTTTAAATTATTTTAACTTTTGTTTATCTTGGAAAGTTTTTATTTTATCATGAGATCTAAAATTTAATTTTACTGGATATAAGATTCTCAGTTGGCATCCATTTTCTCTCAGATCTTGGTATATGTTATTCCATGTTCTTCTCGCTTTAAGAGTCTGAGTTGAGAAGTCTGCAGAGATCCTAATTGACTTCCTCTTATATGTAATCTGATTCCTTCCTCTTGTGGCTTTTAAAAACTCTCCTTATTCTGTATGCTAGGAATTTTCATTATAATGTGCCTTGGTGTAGATCTGTTGTGATTTTGTACATTTGGTGTCCTGTATGCCTCTTGTATTTAATTTTACAATTTATTCTTTATATTCGGAAAATTTTCTGATATTTCATTGAATAGATGGTTCATTCCCTTGGTTTGAAATTCTATGCTTTCCTCTATCCCAATAATTCTTAAATTTTGTCTTTTCATGTTATCCCATAATTCTTGGATGTTCTGTTCATGGTTTCTCACCATCTTTACCATGTGGTCAACTCTACTTTCAAGATTATATATTTTAACTTCATTGCCTGAGTTTCTGTCTTCCAAATGATCTAATCTGTTGGTGATGCTTTCTATTGAGTTTTTAATTTTGTTTATTGTTCCTTTCACTTCAAAAATTTCTGTTTGATTCTTTTTCAGAATATCTGTCTCCTTATTGTAGTAATGTTTTGCTTCCTGTATTTGCCTATGTAGCTATTTATCAAAATGCTCTTTTACTGCCTGTATTTGCTCTCTTCTGTCATCCTTTAATTCACAGAACATTTTAATTATGTACATCCTCAACTCTTTCTCTGACATTTCTTCTGCAGTGCTGACTATGGATTCTAATAATGTAGTATCTTGGTTTGTTTGGGGCACTTTCTCCCCTTATCTTTTCATGTTGTTCATGTGTCTTCCATTCTAGCACTGTGGATCCAAGATGTTACATTTTTTTTCTATAGGCTTTTAGATTCCCTGCAGGGTTCCAATACCTCTCCTTTAAGGGGAAAGATCAATATTAACAGATCCCAATACAAACAATATACAGCTTTAAACCAAGTATCTCCTAATAGGACATTTTTGGCTTTGTCACAATATACAGAAATTATGAGTTCAATTAGTATCTACAATATAAACAGTAAGTTTGCAAAAGGGTCTGCAGTTTCTGCTGATGGACAAAGAGAAAATTGAGGGTGGGGTGTAGGATGAGATGTTAGGGAAGTAAGAAGTGAAGATATAGAGTTATTAGATCTTAGAAAGTGTGTACGAGGAATCCAAAAGAAGTTGGCTAGTAGCTGAAAAGAGAGAAAGAGATTTGGGGTAGACACGTCAGTAGGAAGAAAATAGAGTACCAAACCCAAAGAAATATAAAAATTAAGGAAAATAAAAATCTTTGAAAAAATAAAATAAAAGAATATATAATACAATTATAATATACTAATCAGATATCCCAGTCCTCAATAGCCTACTGCATGAAAAATACCTAGTTTTATAAATGTTGGGGATGTTAGGGTGGGAAAAGAGAAAGAAAAAAAGAAGGGAAAAAAAGATAATAGAAAAAAAATTCAAGGTAAATATAAAGAATTGTTTCTGCTGGAGTTCAATATTTTTCCTCCTTCCCTTCTCATCCAGTATGTTGGGCATTCTGATATTTGCTGGTATCTCCTGCCTTTATATGGTGCCAATTATTAGGGTATGTGGGTCATTTTTAGAGGCAAAGTTTCTGGAGGTAGGGTTTAGTGCTTGCTAATCCCCACGGGAAGACTCCACCCCAAGGATCTCCTTTGCAGTCTCTCCTGTGATGTGGGCACCTGGTCTTATTTCTTTTTTTTTTTTTTTTTAATTTTTTAATTTTTTAAAATATTTTTTTAGTTGTTGTTGGATCTTTTATTTTATTCATTTATTATTTATATGTGGTACTGAGGATCGAACCCAGTGCCTCACGCATGCTAGGAGAGCGCTCTACCACTGAGCTACAGCTCCAGCCCCTGGTCTTATTTCTTTATATTGCTTGTAGGTCTCACAATTCCTGGTCTCTAATTTAGTCTCCAAACTGTATCTCTCTCATCCCCTCCCTTAGTACTTGCCAATCAGGAACTTCTCTCTCTGAAGGTCTTGTGGGCTGAGCTCTGGGTCTTGTGCATCTGTCCCAGAGAGCTGTTTTGTGTCAGGCAGAACAGGACCAGGCTTTGTGAGCTACAGATCAGTCACATAGCTTCAAGCGCTGTGCTGAGTTAGTGGCTGCAAGGGAGAGAGGCCAACTGGGGAATCATAAGTATCTTGATATTGCTTCTGGGCCCCAGTTGGTGTCCCAAGCTGGGAGTTGCCCCAACTAAAGATGGTGATAGCAGTAGTGAGGATAATCTAAGATGGCAATGAAGGTGTCCCAGGATGCTTTCAGAGATGGGGTGTCAAGGCAGGCCAGGTGGTGGCATTGGGCTACATGTTCGCTGATGCAGCTCTGTGGTGTGCAGTGTTGTTGAGGGAAGTTGTCTGCAGACCCTGTCTGGTGTCCCCAGGTGCAGGCTACTGTGTGAAGGTGACTATGGCTGCATGGTTGCAGTGTTCCAAGATGGAGTCCAATGGAGGAGCCCCACACTGTTAGACGGGGTCCACACGGGAGCTGAGGGTCCTGCATGGGAGTGTAAGCTAGGGGTCCTGTGGGGGTGGACAACCAGAGGTCCTGCATGGTGTGTGGGTGCTGGAACAGGGGTCCTGCTTAGGAGTGGTCCTGTGTGCACAAGTACCTGGGGTCCTGCAAAAACTCTGAGGGCTAGAGACCCACACAGGCACACAGCCAGAATTCCTGCATGGGAACAGCTGTTTGGGGACCTCTAATAAGTTGCAAACAGTGTTCCCACTTCTTTAATCCCAGGTCATGGAGAGAGTAGGAATTTAGCGTCCATCTATGCTGCCATTTTGGATCCTCCCTGTCACTTTGTCCTTTTTTAATACTGTTTATTTTATTATATTGGAAGAACATACTATTTTAAGGGCTCATTTAATTGTAATCTACAAATACATAGTCGATCCTCTTATGCATGGGTTAGACATCAAGGAATTCAGCCTACTGTGATTCAAAAGTATTTAAACAAAAAATTCCAGAAAATTTCAAAACGAAAACGTGAATTTGCTGTGCACTAGGCAGTATGCTGAATCCATGTGGAAGTGGTGTGTTGACATACACACTATCACCTCCTACAGTTCACAGATCCTTAGCCTCTCTCCTACATTGGAAGTATGAGCACTGTTCACCAGGCATCTCATTTGTGTACTCTGTTGTCAGCCGTATGATTGTTGAGTCTATACTGAACATGTCCAGACGATTGTTTTAGAAATCACTACATACAATATAGCAACTATCTATACAACATTTACATTTTATGCTATAAATAATCTAGAGATTATTTTAAATATACAGAAGAGTGCACATATGTTATATGCAAATACTGTAGCATTTTGGGTAGGGGACTTGAGTATTCATAGATTTTGATATCCATGATGGTAGGACAGTCTGAAACCAGTCTCCCATAGATACTGAGGAACAAATGTACTGGTTTTCTAACAATCTTAAAAACTCTATGGTTCACAGAATATAAAGTTTCCACAACTATCCTTAGGAATATCAATGTAACTTAGAGCTAATTCTAGAAAATCAGACAAGATAGATTTTTGAACAATTTAAATTTTGAAGTAATGAGTTTGTGTTTCAATTTATAATGTTATTACTAAAACATTATACAAAACATGTGTCATGTATTGAAGAAAGATTTTCATTGAAATTGACAGGAAAGTGCAAAAAAAGAAAAAGCAGAACATTAAAAATGAAAACAAATTTGAAGTTTGTCTTAAAACTTGGCCGCATTCTGATTTTTTTGAATTAAAACATGTAAGATGAATAAGAAAAGAGAGCTAAGCCATTTAGGTGAAAGAGTGTGACAGGTGCTACCAGATATAAGCAGAGGACTACATAGTAAAATGAAAATCTGTATTAGAAATATAACCCTAAGGATGGTAATGAAATCCATGAGATCAAATAGTGAGTAGAAAAGAGATATACTATAAGAAAACTTAATATGCCAAAGCTTGATAGGAATTTTGTAGGTGGTGAAGGAAAAACGAAACAAACAAAATTAAATATAAATGAAAAGCAACAGCAAAGAAATTGGACCCATAAGTTGTCTAAGAGATACAATTAAATTAGCAATAAAAAAAAGAAAGAGAGAAAAAAAAAAAAGAAATAGTTTCGTGAATACCAAGAGAGAAAACATTTACAAAAGGTAGAATTTAGCAACAAGGTCAAATCCTAGAGTGTAGTCAACTTGAAACCTCATTGAATAAAATTAAAAGACATTAAATGAGCAGACTTTCAAAATATTCTTCCCAACTACTCAGGTGGTAGGGCTGAAAGAGGTAATGTTAATGTGATAAAAGAAGATGATATCAAAATGTCTAAGGCATATTTTTATATCTTCTATAAAGTATGAAAAAATCAAATACTGCCTCCAATTAAAACTTTTCCTCAAAAATCTCTGGAAGTGTCAAAGTGACAAATACCATACTCATTATTATGGTAGTTTACATGGACACACAGTTACTTGGGACATGTAATTAAATATGTTAATTTGTTAACATTATAATAAGATAATTATAATGTCCCAAAATATCACATGAGTTTTTCAAAGTGCAGTAGTCCTCCAGCTGTTAGCAGAGGGGATCTGAGAAATATTTGGATTGTGGAAAACACATACGCGCGCACACACACACACACACACACACACACAAATCTGCTGGCTGTGAAGACAGAGAGGGTGTTGTGAGAAGGGGGATTGGATATCTACTACAGAGCCAACCTGGTTGACAGCCAACAAGGGATGTCCAAACTCCTTGGACCTCCAGATGCATAGAATGCATAGAATGCATAGAATTGGATTCTGTAATTGGCCTGAATGAGTCAAGAAGAAAACACTTTCCAGAGATTCTAGGTAAAAGTTTTTCCTGGTCCTTATCTCCATTTTAGCTTTGGGATACCATGAATATATAGAATGCAGTTGAGTCCATTCAAACTTCAAACCTACAGGGCTGTGATCTAATTAGTGGGTGTTGTTTGAACCACTAAATTTGAGATACATCATTTTTCAGGATATGAAAACTAATATATCTGGATACTTTCAGTAGGAAACTATCCCAAATTTGTAGAGCAGCATTCCAGGAACACAAAAGTGATTTCTGCAGAAGTGCATAATGCAGGTGATCTTTAGCCAAGGAAAATGATATTTTTATTCTGATGGGATTCAGATAAGCAATCATTTCAGTCAGCACAATAATTATTACAGGTGGTTTACATCACATTCTAAACCATTGCTCCTAATTAGCATGTGTATTTATATAGACTTTGCACATTTAAATATAAAGCATTTAAGTTTTAAATTCTCATTCATCTCTCATATTTGAAATTGTCTTGATCCCTCTCTCCAGAACCTATCTGTATTCACTTTGGATCTTCATGATTTTCTATTGTACATTACCCCAATTTGTTTCACTGGAATTCTGAAAACATGGATTCAAATTCCACTTTCAACAGTTAATAGGAATTCAAACTTGAAACTAGCAATTGACGTTCTTTTTATTTGTTTTAATCAGTTTGCTGATTTTAAGTGAAAATAATAATATACACATACTATTATGCGATTAAAAGGGTAAAAGAAACAGCACATCTGAAATCATTTAACCTAGGATCGAATGCTTGAAATATGTAATAATTATAAGTGGAATCTGAGTCATATCAAAGATAAGAGTGTTGATGTAATCATTCTGACTCCTCCACAGCATTCCTTAGGCTTTTTTATCCAAATGCAAGTTCAAGGTATTTTTGAAAGGACATTTTTTTCAACATTAGGTAAAAATAATGTTCAAATAAAGGCTTCATATAACAGAAAATAGTTTAACTTACAAGAATCTGAAAATATATTTAAGGAATATCCACTTTCCACTTAATAATTTGTTATATATTTAAAAATAAATTATACATGATATAAGGACACTAAAATAATTTGAACAAGCAAATCAATCTTGATTCTGGCTAAGGAATAATATCTATAGATGACTTTAATTTTGACACAAAGTTGAAATTTGAATCTTGAATATTGATTAGATTACTGTTTTGTGCCATGTTTTCTAATTTTGATAGCTATACTGTAAGACCGGAAGACTATACACTTTTTCTTAGAAGAAGCACCCTGAAGTACTTAGGTGTGAAGGCTCATGATATCTCCAAATCTAAAATAATCCAATAAAAAATAGATATTTACATATATATAGATAGATGTAAAGAAAGAAACAAAAATAAAGGGACGAGGGGCTGGGATTGTAGCTCAGCGGTAGAGCGCTTGCCTCGCATGTGTGAGGCCCTGGGTTCAATCCTCAGCACCACATACAAACCAATAAAATAAAGACATTGTGTTCATCTACAAATAAAAAAAATCTTTAAAAAAATAAAATAAAATAAAGGGACGATAATAAAGCAAATGGAAAAAAAATACAAACCATGAATTTGGGTAAAATGTAGCTAGGAAATTCTTGTACCAATCTTACAAGTTTCTTGTAAGCTTGGAATTATATTAAACTCTTATAAAATAAAGAGGTAGTTCATGAAAAATAAATAGCAGAAAGCAACAGATAGTTCACTAAGGTGCATTGGTGACTGATATACAATTATAAACAACTTTGGTAGTGCATAACGGGTGATTGATAGGACATTTGAAAAGAGTCATTATTGCAAACATTTAACTTTACTAGTAAAATGCTATGAATATCATGATTAACACAAGAATATAAAAAGTTCATACACAGAAGACATCTGTTACATTATATAACTATTCTATAATAAACTGTAATAAAATCATAAAATCTCACAGAATTTTATTAATGCCCTAAATTTTTCCATAATTTAAGATGTATAACTACTTGATATATTAACTAATATACTAAGCAGCAACATAAAGTCATCTTTGCACTAGTAGTCATTTTGGAGAAATAATTTTAATAGAGAAAGAAAGTCAGCCAGCCAAGGTCAGCCTAAGATAACTGAAATAAGTCAGAATTAAGATGCATCAACTTCAGCTGCCACTTATGATATCTTCCAAATATAGGTTACTATGAACATATATCCTTAATTCTTAACCCACTTTTTTTATAATGTATGAATTTTTTGAGAATGTAACTTAAAAATATCTAGAGTTAACTATTATAAAAAGCTTTGAAGTGGTGAGAGTTGAAGGGATAAAAATAAGTATTAATTGAAAAATATGAATTAAATTCCTTTTGTGGATATTCTACCAAGGGAAATTGGACTACACCAGCCATTAGTCATTGGAGTATTGCATTACTTGCCTTTTAAGCCATGGGCTCAACAGGATTGTGTCTTCAATTTATATGGATCTTGCTATTTGAAATTAGACTTGCACATTAAGAGAAACATGTTAGTGTTTTCAACCACCAATTCACACAAAAAAATATATTGTTCTAAATTTGTAAGTTTAATTTAAAAAAATTACAGATACTAGAATAATCAGATATAATTTTGTCACATCTTCTCATTAAGAAATAGACATTTAAAATATATATTGCTCTATGCTCTGCTTTCATATTATTCATTTAAAACTTTTTTTTACTGATTTTGGTGACTATATTTTATCATGTTGACCACATGTATTTTTGTGAGTTCTATAAAGTGGAAAATTTTCTTTTCCATTTTGAAAAAAGATGAAATATAGAAGAAACATAGCCTAAGGCTTACTAAGAAAGCATTTTGTCATAGCTCACTAGTAATAAAACTATCAAGATACAGTATGAATCCTTGTTTGAGCACACAGTTACCTTCTTCATTAACACAGCCACTTTTCTTTATCCTCCTTCTGTAGGCATAATACTTGCATTAATTAGTATGTATTCCCAAGACACATACATCTAATACATGCATAGCTTTCTTCTATATTGCTTGTAGAAACAGGTTATTTTGGTTTTTTTTTTTTGTTGTTTTTCTTAATATTTATTTTTTAGTTGCAGGTGAACAGAATATCTTTATTTTATTTTTATGTGGTGCTGAGGATCGAACCCAGTGCCTCATGCATGCTAGGCGAGCACGCTACCACTGAGCCACAACTCCAGCCCCAGAAAGGTTATTTTGGACAGCAGAGATTAGAGTGTGAATATTAAGCATAGAGTTTTATAATCCCAGAATATTTGGAATAAAATCGTACAATAAAGTGTATCCACATTTTGTTTAGTTTTGCTTGGGTACTGAACACAGGCTTGTTTAATTTTTTTTTTTTTTTTTTTTGAGACAGGATCTCACTAAATTGTGTAGGCTTGCCTCAAACCTGTATTCTCCTGCCTTAGTCCCCAGGTCTGGGTTTATAGGCCTGTGCTATCATGTCTGACTCTTTTTTGCTTTTTTATTTGAATTTGTAATCAAATATGTTTCATATTACTCGTCTACTCACAGTTGGGTCCTGCCTCCTTTCTTCAAGAGTGAAAATGCAAGTTAAACATTAGAAATAGGAGAATGTAGGGAAGGGAGAGGGTGATGGGACGAGGAAAGACAGTGGAATTATTCTGATATAACTTTCATATGTACATATATTAATATACCACAGTGAATCTCATCATCATGTACTTCTACACGACTGAGATCTTAGAATGAGATATACTCATTGTTTGTATAAATATTTATCTGTCATGTATAACTAAAAAAATAAATTTTATCACAGTTATAATAGCAAGGGGAACATAGGTATATAAAAGTACTAGTTATATTGCTTATTTGTTACTAGTGGACTAGAAGGAGGACAAAAGAAGATTGGCACTAGCCCTTGAAACTAATGGAAGAATCACCTGTACCTGTGCTGATGCTGGTGAGAACCATACCGGGCATGACTCTCTAATTTCCTTTGTATTTATAGACCACTGAAGAACAAGATTAGTCCTACTTATTATTTCAATGTTTTTGAAAAACTGGCTGTAAAAATCTGTTCTTTATGACAGATACGTGTTTTGTGTTGAAAACATGGACTCAGGGGTGGTGCATTAATGCTGATGTGGTTAGTTTTGAAATAGATGGTGGTTCAAGTCCAGTTCTGGATTCAGTGAGACATCCAATTCTTTAAAACCATGTATTTTAGTATTTCATAAATTAAGTCATCTGCATATAATTACATCAATTTGTTTCACAATTAAACTACATTAGTATATTTCCCATATAATTCTCACATTTTAATGAATAATTTTGATACAATAATAAAACAAAATTGTGATCTGTTTTAGGATTTTGAAGATCATTAAATCCTCATTCTTTAAAATAAGATGAATAAATATAGACAAACCCTTCATGTCCTCCCTAAAAGAGTGAAACTGTATTACTGCTCTTCATTTTAAGAGAGACACTTTGGTGGAATATAAGATCATTTTGAGAAAGCGGCTGTCATTTTATTCTGCACATTTGGGTTGTATAAATGCTCACTTTAATGATGCAGTATTTCCTTTGTAAAATTATCTTTTATGGTGGATGGACTGATCATTAATTTTACTGTAAAGATATAATTTGTACATTTTAATGCATTTTTCAACTAATCTATTTGTGTGAGTGTAACAGCTGGTAGCTCCCAAACAACGACAAGATAGTAAAAGCTCTACCTGAGGTTCCATAATTTCTTTGATTTCTCTTCCCTGCCACATAAAATCCAGCTTTAAAATTTTATTTCTTTGTTATGCCAGTATCATAGTTATTTTGTATACAAGTATACCCATGGTGTGTGGGAGTTACATTGAAACAGCAATTACACCATATTGCATAATAGTTTGTTAATGCTCTATTACTTTTTCATGCAAATAGCTAAAGCAAAAGATTGAAACTCACTTTATTTGTACATCTCCAATTTAATTGACTAATTTTAAAAGTCCACTCGTCTACATTTTCACTCAAATATTTACTATTTTATTCTATTTCTCTATCTCAGTTATAACTAAATATTCCTGAGCTCACTGGTTTATAGGTCTGTGAGAAAACTCAAACTCACTAATTTTTCAACAAGACAAAAGATTGAAAATATACTAGAATTTTCTGTAAATCCCACAAATATATTTATATTTAGAATTTTAATATATATAAGAATAAAATAACAGAGTAAATATATATTCAACATCTAATAAAAACAAGTTTACTAAATGTAGTAACTTCCGATGAAAGCATGTTTTGCATGAAAATTGTTCATGAAATCGAGAACTTTACTAATACACTTTTAATCCATTTTTTGTTGCTGTAACAAAATACCTCAGGCTGGATGATTTATAAATAAAAGAGATTTATTTAGATCACAACTCTAAATATACAAGATCTTGGTGCCAGCATCTTTACTTTATTACTAAAGTATTTTAGTATTACTAAAGACGGAAAGCTGTAACCCTAAAGAAAAAGATGCCAGCATCTTTCTTCTTTGCCTCTGATGAAGTCAATGTTGTGTAAAAAAATAGAAGAGAGACATATGTGTAAGAGAGATACAGGGAAGACTGACTGCCTTTAAAGCAATCTGCTCTCATAGCAACTGATCCAGCCCCTCCAGATCTGATTCACTACCTCAAGAAAAGCATTTTATCTTAACAACTAGTTACCTGCTGCAGGCACCATGTCTCAATCAATAATCGCTAAATTGAGGAACAAAATGCAATATCAAGTTCTCATGGGGACAAATAACTATATTCAAACCATAGTAAATATTATACACTTTGATGTTATTTACTTCCTTTATAAACACAGCATATTGGTGCTAGTTATTTATGTAATGCTTTTTGGAGAAGATTGTTTCCCATTCTAAGTTCCAATATTTATTTAGATGTTTTCAACTGGATGGGGAATATATATATATATATATATATATATATATCTCCAAAATAGTGTAAAAGCCTGTGGTAATCTAAATGTGTTCATGAGAAGTAGAAAAAAAAATTGAAAACTCATGATGAAACTTAATCATCCTTCCTTTCCTTGCCCCTAGATATTGCTCCTTTGTGCTGTCATGAGAAAATGATTAGTAGGGTACTTATGATTACTTATTAAATAATACTTTAGTTATTATCATAATATTTAACAGTTAATAATAATCAGTTATTAACATAATAACTAATTGTTATTATCATAATGTGTTTTTCATGAACAATAAATGGCTATTAGTGGACTGATTTTAGAAAAGAAGTACCACAAATATGCATGAGATAGGATTCCATTTACACTGTAAACCTCAAGAAGAAATGAACTTAGGCACCTCAGTAAGGTAAAGGACACTTCACAACAGTATACATTTATTCAGAAATGATGTCAGACATGGCAGATAGTACACAGATACATAATTCTTAGAAAAAGAAGTGATGTGTGACCTTCATCAAAGTCACTGTCAGTACATGGAGTGAATGGCTAGAACTTGGGCGAAAAGAAATGTGACTTGGTTTCACATAAAGGTTTCTTGTTTAATTCGTGTCCCTAAATCATTAGTGATTTCTTACCATACTTCCCAAACTCTAATTAACTGAAAAATCAATTTGCTACTCACAATACTTATACATGTATGTCTAAACAATTTAAGGAAGATGTATTTTTAACCTTATTTTATGCTTTTTCCCTCCAAATTTCAAGGTAAATATTTGCATTCAGGATAAAAGACAAATTTTGTGTATTCTAATAATCCAGATCCTGTCCTCATATAAAGGTCAGGAGTTAGTAAATGGGCCTTCCTACCTCACTTCTCCCTTACTCACTGAATGGAACTGGAGCTTCATCAGCAGCAGAAAGAGAAAGAAATTTCTCCACAGACCAGTGTTTATACCAAGTAAGAACTAGTATATTATGATAGGCACAATACTTAGTTGTAGATGTAAACCGTATTGATTGGGCAGAAATGATACACATCTGATTTTAGCTACAATTAGAAATTTCTCTCAAATTTATCCTGTATCTTGATTTTCAAGGGGAATTTTATTTATTTATCAGTAGTAAACGATCATTTATCCTTGAAAGGCCTCCTGAAATGTCACCATGCTATTTAAAATCACTTATTAAAAGTTCCTCTTTTTTCAATACACTTCTTTGAAGCTTCTGATCACTCCCAAGTTTCAAAGCCAGCCTGGGTGTCAGATTTTGTCACAGAACATGACATCATCAGCCCTAAAATCTGTCTCAGTTAATTATTCTTGCATAATAAATTACTATGAAATGTATCAGCTTAGAAGATAAATATTGATTCCTTCTGGCTTCTGTGATAGGGAAGTCAGAAGCAGCTTAGCCGGATAAGTCTGACTCAGGATCTCACGAGGTTGTCAGCTAGGACTACAGCATTCTGATGGCTTGGATGCCACTGAAGAAATGACTTCCAAGGGGATTCACAGATGGTGAATGGCAGCAGGCGATAGGTCTTTCATGTCCATTGCTGGAGGCCTTAGTTCCTCACCTTGGAGACCTCTCCACCAGGCTGTTTGAGTGTCCTAAAACAGCATCCAACTTTTCTCTGTGTCCTTGATGACCTGGACTAGGAAGTGACCTGTCATTGCTCTGGTTGTGTCATCTTGGTCACAAACAATGAAACAGACACAACAGGAGAGGGGACTTCACAAGAGCATAAATATCAAGAAGGAGGACACATATGGATCATCTTGGAGGCTTGCTCCCAAAATTTCTTAGTTTATGTCCCTAAAAAACACGTGAACCTTTATGATTATACTTTCTCTGAAATAAAATAAATAATAATATTGTTTTCTCTGAGCCCACATTTTATAGTTAGGCAAGGTCTTTCCTTTTCTTGCTAATTGTTATTAGGACTCCTTTCCCTACTTCTTTCCTCAGATCAAAAATCAATTTATGGAAAGGAGGAAGCCATCCTAAGACACACTCATTGTGTTGGTTAATTTGTTTTGACTTGACTGGGTCATAGGGTACCCAGACATTTATTCAAATATTATTTCCAGTGTCAATCAAGGTATTTCAGGATAAGATTACAATTTGATTCTATAGACTGAGAGAATAGCATCCTTTCTAATGCAGGTATGCCTCATCCTACCAGTTATAGATTTAAATGGAAAAAAAAAAAAAAGGCTGAGCCTTCTGCAAGTAAGGGGAAACTCTCCTGCCTAATTCCTTTGAGCTGGTACATCATATGTTCCCTGTTCTGCATTTACATTAATATCACTTACCCATGTAATACTTGGTTCTACAACTATCAAATCAGGTAATAATGCAACATTGTACTCTGGGCTAAAACAGAAAAGTGTTTTGGGAACTATCATGTATAATTTTACACCTTTCTAGTTTAACATTTTATTCTGGTAGAACTTTTAAGTTATGCCTAATGTTTTTATAAATATTTTAACAGTTTTTTTCCTCCCTGTGGGGCTGTTGTAGCTAAATATTTAGATACACTTATATCTTCATAACAAGGTTCCACCTACACAGGCATTTGTTCCTGTTATCTCCATTTACATTTGCTTCCATTGAAGCAGGCTTCCATTTTCACCATTTATTTTTTATGATTCTTTGTCTACGTGGTTTTCTTTTCTAAGAGAATGTGCTTGCATTGAAGACCGACTAAGTTAGCATCATCTCATTCAAAAATGTATGTCACATTTGAAAATTTTTGAGTAAATATTTGATGTTTATCTTCCCATTTGTTGAATGAAAAGCATCTCCTGGTTTTAGTAGGATCACAGTCCAGTGGATACAAACATCTGCAAATATTTACATTTAACTGTTTATGTAATATTTATGGGAAGAATATAAAAATCTAATAGCCATTTCTATCAGACCCCAAAGATTCATCAGTTTGTGTCTCACTTTCAAGAACAGATTATAGTCAGTAGCAGAACAAAACACACCATAAAATACTAAAATGCAGCATTTATTTCATGTAAACATAGAAATATGATACCCAAGTTTATTTTTTACACAATAAATAATTCATTTTGAAATAACACATCATCTAGTGCTTAATAAATATTGACTAATATGTCAAACACAAAAAAGTGACCATCCCACAGGCTTGAGTATAATTCCTTTTTTTACCAAAAGTAAGAATATATATGGGGAGAATGTCATTAAAGTAAATTTAAAATATTACACTAAAATAATAACAATGTAAGGAGTTGCCACTTCTGCAAGATGGTAAATTAGCCAGACTGGTTTTTTTCTAAAATTAGATCAATTATTAAACACAGAAAGCCAGTTTCTAGAAAAGAAAAAAAATGTGGGGAAATTTTGTAGGGAATTACGGGGCTTTGTTAACACTAGAGGATGTTGATTCAAACTGGAGCAAAAGATAGTCAGAAAAAAAAATAGAATAAAAGACCCTATCCCCCTGGGAAAATCAATGCTGCTCCCTGATTTCATGAAGCAACAGCCTTAGCAAAATATGCTATTCCAAATAAGTAGCTCAGAAGTATCTGTTCAGGACATGAAAAAAAGAGTTGAATGTATGAGGAGTTCCAGGTGCTGATCCCCATGCATGGTCCATTTCTAACCCCAGGCCTGCCTCTCTTAGGAAGCTAGAAGGCTATTCTGACTTCCAGAAGCTTAGTGTCATTTTAGCTGAGATTAGGCTTTTGGTTGATGTCTGAAGTTTCCACATCCTTATGCAGTCACATGCTAAAATAACAAGACATCTGAGCAGGAGACCTATTTTTAAACAACCAAGAAATCAAACGAGATGACTATAACAACAAGCAAAACAAAGTCCTTGATTATGAATACCAGTGTTTATGGATGTGTTAGATCAAAGAGATCAATGATAAAATTAAAAAAAATACATTATCAAAGGGAAACTAGTTAGGAGTCATTTCACAAATAGTTACATTCATATATAAATACATAATACCTTCAATTTGTTATAAAAATGTCATAAATTCAAAAGCAAATCTGAACAATATAAGTTAAATAATTTCTTTGTAGATTTTATACACAATGATCAATAAATTATAAAAACAGTAAATTGCAAAAACAAATATGTGAATGGTAAATTTTAAGTAAAATAGGTATAGAAAGATGAATAACTGGGTAATAGAAATCAAACAACTATTGTAAAATAATAGTGAAGAGGAAATGTGAAGAAATTATAATGATAAATTTCCCAGAAGTAAACAAAAACTCATCAAATGCCAAATATTGGAAACATGACAAAATATTACTGACAAATATTTTAGTAAAATTTAAAACTATAAAGAGTATGAACAAATTCCAAAAGCTATCAAAAATAAATTCCTGGTATTTAGAGAGAAACAAGAAAAAAGTAATATCTTAATAGCTAACAGCTAAACTGAATTTGGAGAACAATCAGAAATATGTGTATATACAAATTTATATACATGATCTGTATATAACAATATATATGTACACAGACTATCTCATGCATTGAGAATAAAAATGTTTGGAAGAATACAGCAGATATAATGACTTCTTATATATTTCAGTAGTCTTTAGTAGTCAAAATTTTTACATGATTTTAAGGCAGAAATTGATACATATGAATATTGGCATATGCTATGTCATTGGGAAAAAGATGAACTATTCCACAAATGATATTGGATGAAGATAAATTTTAATTAATTTCACTTCACATAAGAATAAAATGTAGATATTACTGAAATTTTTAAAGTATAAAATATATTTTTTTTATAGATCAAAGAAGAATTTTTAAAGAAAATACCTAAAATGCAAATAATGATATACTTGAATACACAAACATTTCATAAAATGCCATGAATGGATAAGCAAGCCTTAGAATGATGAAAATAATTATAATGTAAATTTTTATGTGTATGTTGAAATTGATTTTGATTTATTTACTCAAGTTAACCATATTTAAGTTGGAATCATATAAAAGTACCTAAAATCATTTTAAAAGTGTAAGTTAAAAATGGCAAATACTGTCGATTTCCTGTGTTTTAACTGTATACGCCTTACGACTTGAAGATTTATATCCTGGGTATTTCTAATAGAAAAAAATCCTTATTTCTGGGTATCTTCTAGTACATACTTACAAAATACATCTTAGTAGTAATATTTACTTAAACAAAACTATAAAAATCTCAGTTACCTATCAATAATAAAATGAGATAAGGCATTGTACTGCATTCATTCAACAAAATTGTACACCAGGAAGATGGATACATGAACTGTGTTATCACATCATCAACAAATGACAAATCCAGATATTAAATAAAAAAGTAAAACATCCACAGGAGAAGATATATATATGATTCCACTAGAGCAGACCAAAATGGACCAAATAAACAAATCTAACCAACACACTTCAGAAATTTGTAAATTTGTGGTAAAAATATAAAAAACAAGCAATGCAAATTTTGGAATTATTTTTTCATAGCAAATAGAGGATAACCAGATATGTAAGTTGGGAGGAATTTTTGACATTCTTCAGCGGTTCTTTTAGACTAGAGGGCACATAAACACATACCCTTCTTTGTGTGTTTATGGCATTTTTCTATTTTAAAAAAATTAAACATGATTAGTAAGCATGGTTTATTACTTCAAGAGGAAAGGTTGTTTTTGTAGGTCATGAACTGCATAATGGAATAAAAAGAGAATAGTGTGGAAAGAGCATAGATACAAGATTGAATCATACAAGTCCTCTGCAAAGTAAAAGAGAATTATGGAATTTAGATTTTACTCTACTCATAAGAGTGAGCAGCATAACAATTTAGATTTTTTAAATATCACCCTGGTTGCTCTTTGGAGAAAGATTTTTTTGTGTGGGCCAGAGTAAATAGGATGAAGGAAAGATCAACTTGAAAACTTTTATAGAAATCCATATGACAGATGTTGGTTTAGACTCATGTGGTTGTCATAGAACTAGAAAGAAATAGACAGCTTTGAAATATAAATAGGATTTGAAATTTGCAGGACTTTCTGATGGATTGGTGCTGGTGGTTGTAGCAGAGGTGGATATTAAACAGTGTTTCCATGTCTTCAGCTTGAGTGACTGGAGGAAGGATAACTGATTAATGTAGAAAACACAGCAGGAAGAATTGAATTGTAGATAGGATTAGTTTATGAATTCTATTTTAGAGACATTATATTTCAGCATATTATGTTTCATTTAGTGACCAACATTCTGTGAACCAGCTGAATGGAAAGATTGAATAATCGATTTGAGATATTCATCTGGAGGACAGGAAAACAGTACATCCTATAAATTGTGAGTCATTACACACAAGGGTTGCTGAAGTTCTGGGCATTAATGAGATCATTTAGACCAAGGGTGCAGAAGAAGGAGAGCTGTTAAGGCCTGGTATGCTAATACTTTGGCAATGGGTAGTTGAGGAATTATGAAGTAAGAAAATGAGAATTCCAGGCCTGAGAGATAAAATGAAAAAGGAGAATGTAGTATCAGAGAAGCCAGGAGATGTACATTTTTTAAAAGAACAATCTCTGACAAATGATATAATGAATTTGAGAAGGAGGAAGACTAATAAGTAGCTATTGGATGTAGCAAATGAAGGTCACTGGTGCCAGGAATAATGAAGTGTCCAATTGAGTGCTGCAGTCAGTGGTGGGTACTGAGGGGTGAGTGATGGACCAGAGAAAGAATTTGAAATGGCAACATTTTGAAGAAGTTCAGGTGTTGAAACCCATGGGAAAAATTTGACAGCTGGCTATCCCAATGTGCAAAGAAAACTTAGGTCTTTCTTTTTATTTTGACTAATATTTTTTATGGATATATAGCATGTTGAATACCATACACCTGAAAAGGCTTAAAATTGACAGCATTTTTTTTCTTGTTTTGATGGCCTCTTTCTAGTTCATCTGAATTTGAATAGATGTGTCCTGAAAATAATGTGTTTTATTCATTTCTTCCAAAGATAGCACTTGAAAATGGGGGCTTTGGTGAAAGTAAGATCATAGTTATGGCCAAATGACTTTATGTAGAAGAAAGATGAGCCTGGTATCTATAAGTGAGAATTCATTTTATTTTTTTCTGGATCTATCATGTTGAAGTCTTGGGACAATGAAGGTTCTGGATACACAATTGGTGATTCTCTATAAAATCTGTTACTGTAACTAACACTTAACTCTTATGAATTAAGTTTGAAATAAGAATGTCCAACATGGATAATAGGATTGGCACAAAAGAAATAAGAAGTTTGGAGGGTGGACAAGTAGTACCATCATGATGAAAATTTAATTAATTCCCTACCAATACTTGATTTAATTTTGAAAATTCAAACAAAATTAAAAGTCTATCCATACAAAGCCTACCCCTAAGTCAATTTCTCTGTTGAAAGAGGCAATACTAGTACATTTTCTTATATGATGCTAATGATAACTAAGTCTTATAAGCCCAAGAGTGATGCATTTATCTTTTATTTGTTCACTCATCAATCTATGCTTTATTAAAATATTTGGAATTCTAATAATATTTGGCTACATCATAACTGTTATCAGTTGAGGAATGAATGACAACATCTCTCTTCTAAAGCATGTAAAAAGAACAGGAACTATTACTACCAAAAGCCATACACAGATTCAATGTAATCTCTATTAAAATACCAGTGAAATTGTTCAAGAAACTAGAAAAAAAATCCTAAAACTTACATAAAGCCATAAAAGACTGAATAACCAAAGCATGCTTGAGAAAACAAAAATCAAAACTAAAACACATACACAAAACAAAACAAGAGCAGCCCATTACCTGACTTCAAAATTCTGTAGTAATCACAAATGGCATAAAAACATACATGGAGATAAAAAACAAACAAACAAAAAGAAAACAAAACAATAACAAAGCAAAACATAATAGAGAATACAAAAGTAAGTCCATCTCTTATAGACAATTGTTTTTTGACAGTCACCGAAAACATACTGAGGAAAAGTCTCTTCAATCAGTAGTCCCAGAAAAACTGGATATCCACATGCTGAGGGATAAAATTGAAATCCTATATCTCACCCAGTACCAACATCAACTCAAAATGGATTAGATTTAGATGTAAGACCTGAAACCATAAAACTATTAGAAGAAAATGTAGGGGATATGCTTCATAACATTGACCTGAACAGGATTTTTTTGAATAAGAACCCCAAACACAAAAGGGATTAACTCAAATGAAGGCACTTATACATAATAATAAAACAACAACAAAAACAAAAACAAAAACAATTAACAAGAGTGAAGAGGCAACTTACAGAACAGAAGAAAATTCTTGCAAACTAGACACCTGACACGGTTTATGAAAATATAAGAAACTTGAACAACCGAAAAGCAAAATCAAATAATCTGAATTAAAAGAGGCAAAACAACTGAAAAAAATTTCTCAAGACATAAATGACCAATAGGTGAATGAAAAACTGATTACGATCACTGATCAATAAGAAAATGTAAATTAAAACCACAATAAGATATAACCTAACCCCCATTAGAATTGCTCTCATCAGGTAGATGAGAAAGAACAAATGCTGTTGGGA
This sequence comes from Geosciurus inauris, assembly GCA_004024805.1. Taxonomy (NCBI): domain Eukaryota; kingdom Metazoa; phylum Chordata; class Mammalia; order Rodentia; family Sciuridae; genus Geosciurus; species Geosciurus inauris. The sequence goes on along the minus strand of PVHX01006533.1, from coordinate 74,960 downwards.
ATGTGGAGAAACGGAAACACCTCTGCACTGTTGGTGGGAATGTAAAATTACTAGTCACTATGGATGACAGTAAGGAGTTCCCCTGAAAAATTAAAAATAAAAATATATATGATCCAGCAACCTTACTACTGCATATTTACAAGCAATGAAATTGGTATATAAAATGGATGCCTGCATTCCTATGTTTACTGCAACACTAATCACAATAGCCAAGATTTGAAGTTGACTGAAGTATCCATCAATGGACAAATGAGTAAAAAATATCACACACACAATTTAATAATATTCAGTCTTCAAAATGAATAAAATATTGTCATTTATAACAATATGGATGAACTTAAAGTATATTAAGTAAGCCAGATAGAAAAAGACAAGTACTATATACTTTCATTCAATTGTGGAGTCCAAGAAAATGAACTTAAAGTGGTTATAGAATATGGTTATCAGAGGCTGGAGTGGTACAGGTGAAATGATTGGGTTATGGTAATCCTTAACCCAATCAATTAATATCTTAAAGGGAATTAACTGAGTGGTAATTATAGACAGGTAGGGTGTGAATGGAGGAGGTAGGCATTGGGACTGTGCCTTTGGGGTATATATTTTGTCTTTGTGATCAGAGCTCACTCTCTCTGCTTCCTGGTGTGATGTCTTCTGTTGCTTTCCTCCATCACTCTCTTTCACCATGACATTCTGTCTCACCTAAAGCCCCAGGAATGCATGAGGCTGTCTATGGACTGAGACCTCTGAAACCATGAGCTCTCAAATTAACTTTTCTTTCTCTAATTGTTCTTATCAGGTCTTTTGTTCACAGCAGCAGAAAAGCTAACTAAAACACATGCATACTGCTTCTCAAAGGTTGCACTCTGTTATTTATTTGGGACGAAAAGTACTTCAACTCTGAGAACCTTTTAGTCTCCAGTTGTCGGAAGCAGTTTCTGCCTCTTTCACTAAATATATGGTGAAATAAAAATACTAGAGGAGAAAGAAGTGCCATTTCTGATATTTTAGAATCTCTGTTCCCATCTAGTATTAAACAAGTCACCATTGATGAATTTTATCAATTTCTTATGTTTGTTATAACTAAGAATGACAAGCTGGGGGCTTAAATGAACAGATATTTATTGTTTCACATTTCTGAAGGCTAGAAATCCAGAAGCAAAATAATAGCAGGGCCTTCTTCCCTCTGAAATCTGTAGGGGAGAATCATTTCCTACTTTAGGGTAGTTTTCTGGCAGCCTTTGCGGTTCTTTGGTGTTTAGCTACAGCAATTCAATCTATGCTTTCTAGTCACATATGGCATTTCCCTTCTGTGTTCCAGTCTTCACATGGAGTTTTCGTCTTCTTTCTAGAACACCAGTGTGCTCGGTTGTTCCCTGATACACTAGGCTGACAGTTTCCACCCCCTCTTCTTCTTGCCTGTAATTTTGAGAATAACTGTACAATATACTTGAAAGGTGATGTCCTCAGACAGGGAAGAGCTACCCAGTGCTGGCTGAGATTTGTTCCTCTCTCTTCTGAAAGCAGGGTGCCCTTCATGGTTTACCTAGTGATTTGCATGGCCCCTGATGTACATCAGCTGGGGCAGGCTGTGGTTCAGTTAGGATATGGACAATGAAAACATCATCTGCTCCAGGAAGTTTTCTTCAGCCTTGAGAGACTGGCTCAAAATGTATCCTTGGCTTCCTTTGTCCATCACTATGTCTATAAGAAACAAATTTGCTTCGTATAACTTGTTGTGCATAAGCATCTTCTGCATGACCAGACAAATGCAATTGCTAAGACATCAGCCCTGGATTTTATGGATGAAAATATTCAGACTTCTCTTAGTGGTTGGCATAGTGATGATTTTTTCTGTCCTCCATGCAGTGAGAGTTTTCTATTGGGATTGATTATGGGTAAACCTGCTTCTCACCATTGTATGAGTCTTTATGATCTCATTTTAAGTTCATTACATCTGGAAAAACTCTTGTTTTTAAACATGGTACAATTCTGAGGTACTGGTAATTAATATTTCAACGTATCTCTGGAGTGATTCAATTCATCCTGTAATAATGTGTCTCCCTACTGAAGTTATGTGTCTCCCCCACTCTGTCTGATCGGTAGATTTGTAAGTAGAGAGTGAAAAGTTCTATTGTCACTGGTTGTTCTTCTTCTCTTCAATAGGGTGGAAGATCATGATTCATGTCTCATGTTCCTTTCCTCATATAAATATGAAAGATTAAAACGAGAGAAATGTTAATGCCTATTAATAATATTTCTAAATATAGATGACTTTTCCAATCCAGAAGTCTCTTTCCTATTTGTCCACTTAGAAATTACTTTGATCTTGCCCCATCATTAACCATGGAACCAAAAAACCAATTCCAATAGAATTATTAAAAAAAAAAAAAAAAGACCACGACCTAATATCTTTACTTCTCTGAGCCTGGAAAACATAGCCATGCTCAGTGCCTTAGGGATTTAGCTACAAAAATCTTATTACTATTTTTTTTTTCTTTTTGTCAAAGAAGGGGAATTGTTTCTGACAGAATCTAGCTTTTAGGATTTTTCTCTCTTAATGCAGAGGTTCCAGGCTAGGAATTGTGAATTACTTGCAGATATACATATCTAGAAATCATTAGAGTATCTAACAAAGTTAACTTTGCTTAGCAATTGTTTTTCTAAATACTTTAATTCTTTTCTATATAAAAAAGTGCAGAAATTGGTCTTTGGTTGCAGGTCTTGGATAGCTTTCAAGACATCCAGTCATACGTGGGATTGACAATAGCCAAAAAATTATAAAATATGTTTTAAAGAATTCAGTGAAATAAAGTTAAACCATTTCATAATAAATATTTATCCAAGTCATAAAATATCTTAAACATATGATTAAATATAAAACAAATTTCAGAAATGTTAATATTTTAAATTTTTAGTTTTTTTATGTGAATGAAATGCATGTGAGATAATTCAGTCTCCTGTTTTAGTTGAAACCATACATGTAAAACTTCTCAATTTCCTATATAAATATCCTTGTATCTGAGATGCTCCTTGTGTTTTGAATGAGTGTTCAGAAGACCAATGTCCATGACATTTTAGGACCTTTCTTTGAAAACTCCCTCTGCAGAAGAATGTTACTGCCAGAAATATGCTGCAGAATACTATATTTGCTAGAATCTGAATAAGTAAAGCCTGGAAATTTTGTATTATATTATCTGTTGTTCTTTAATCATATGTAACATTGCAGAAGTTCTTGTTAGGATTCCATTTGTGTTCATCTACTTAATCCTCCAATTTTATAGAAGTCAACTGAAATGAATATGTGTATTTTTCTCTTCAAGAGCATTGTGAAATACAAAAAGTCACATGGAGGAGAGAGAAATTTTCATCTACTTAAAGGGTGCAGACTTAACAGATTAAAGCACCACCCTTATGACCTTATTAAATCTTAATTACTTCCCCAAACCTGATTCCCAGTCACAGTCTCAGTGGTGCTATGTCTTCAACATATAAATATGCAGGAGACACAATGCAGGGTACAGCAAATATTGTTCAGGTATTTTGTTTAATGTTCATTAATTGAGATTTGCTTGGTGTTTGCCTTATTATTAGTTTAGGGTTATAGAGTTTGAGGAGGAAGAACACAATGATATAGTATGAACACCTGGAATAATATAATTGAGAGTACATACTATGAACCTGACTTAGTGATTTTGCTATTAACCTTTGCTATTAACCTATCAGTTGGATGAGGCAGTATTTGTCAAAAACATACTAATTTTTTGAAATTTTCATACTCTATTCATTGGAACTTACTATATTCAGCCCAGGACTAAGAAGTTATGTTCCATCTGTTTGAGGGTAGAGTATATACAATAATTATTTTTAAACTTCTAGATTCAAAAATAGTTGGTATTTATTTATTCATTCTTTCAATTATTTATTTTAGCATGTATTTATGAATAATTATTTTATAAGTTGAGCTATGATTCAATACTTTTACTGTTACTAAATTTTTCTCCCATTTTGTTCATTGGAAGATTTTTTTATTTTGGTCCTGTGTCACATGACAAATTTCCATTACTGTGTCTGTGTGTATGTTATGTGTATTTGTATATATGTGTATTTAGCACTTTCCTAATTTTTTGTGTTGCAAGACACTGTAAGCTCATTTTATATACTTTTGTCCAAATTTTGAAACTTACTCTTTAAGAAGATCTAACTCTTTTCAGAGAACATTATATAAAAATTAAGATTTGGATGTGAGTTGGTTCTTTTAATGTAAATTTCACAAATTATAAATGAGTGAGTTCAGTTGATCATTTCATGTTTTGAAATAATTTTAAAAACACATTTGAGGGGCTAGAGTTGTGGCTTATTGGTAGAGTGCTCCCCTCGCATGCGTGAGGCACTGGGTTCGATTCTCAGCACCACATAAAAATAACTGAATAAAATAAAGGTATCATGTCCATCTACAACTAAAAAAAGTTTTTTAAAAACCACACTTGATTTAAGTACTGCAATTGTCTAAATGTGCCTCTTTGTAAACAATGTTTTGAAAATCAATATATAAAATTTAAAGCATTAGGAAAAGATCACTTAGAACATTCAGTTTCAGCTCCAAAATGTAAACAATTGTAAATCATCACTTCTGTTCATACAATAAGAAAAAGCTGAGGCAGGCACTTTAAAATTAAAGCCTTTCTTTGGGAATTGAAACTATAGGTAAAACTGCCACCTCAATATTCAGAGGCACTGGAGCAGGAAGTCACACGAAAGTTTGCTTTTCTAAAGCACAAGTCAATGGAGGCAGAAATGGGCATAAATAGGTAAATGGAGATTTTGGCAAGTAACTAATGGATCTTGATTATTTGCAGGAGGCTAAGGGTAGACCATCATGAAAGTGAGAAACTTGGGAGCCCCAGACCTGTCCTTTAGCAAGGATACCAGTTGTTCCAGTTAAAAAGCAGATTCCTAACTACTCCTTTTGTGATTTCCACTGGGGATTGAGGGAATGGATGGGTTTGGGGAGAAGGAGAATAATCATTCTGAAATACACCTAAAGCCTTTTATATAATGTAATGAAAACACACACTTCAGAAAAAAGGACTTTGTAAGAACCATATTCCCACTGGGGAGGAAAGGCATATTTCCCCTTCTACCTCCCTTTATTCTTCAATCTCACCCACAGGGAGGAAAATGTACACAGGAGTCCAGGCTTCAAGGAAACAATTTAGGAATGCTGCACTCAGAAATTGATTAGGAAACAAGAAAAAATGAAACAAAGCAAGACTATACCACTATATAAGCACTTGTGAGGGTCACAGCTTCAAGACACAGGCCTATTAAAATCCAAATTTAATCAGATCGTGATGTGTTTGTCTCTTCTATATCCTACCACTATATCGACAGATCCCCTATAGAAATCTGGAAAACATTAAAAAATGTACAAGACACAGGTGCATTCTGAGGGTTACACGAAGGAGACACTAAAACTAAAGAAAAGATAAAACAAAGACTTACAGGAATTTTCATCTCTGATGTCTATATCTCCACCAAATATTAAACACAGTCCAGCTCCAATCATATGTGTAAATCTTTACATTATTTATTTCCATTTCTTTTATCCAGTATAATCTATTTAGTTTTCCAAGACAAAAATACAAGCCATGACAAAGGACAAAAAAAGTATATCTAAAGATGCGATCATCAGAATCAGTTCAGGAATGACAACGATGTTGGTAGAAAAAACAGCTGAGATTAATACATTAAATGTACTAATAAAACTGGACAACATGAAAGAATAAATGGCAGCATAGTTAAATGTCAGATAAACTCTAATAAAGAAAATTTAGAAATAAAATCTTTATAACAGAAATAAACACTGCCTTTGATCTACTCAAAAGTAGATTTGACACAGTTGAGAAACAATGAACTTAATAATAGTTCTATAGAAACTTCTCCAAGTCCAAAACAAAGAGGGATGAGTGTTTATTATGGTGAGACTTTTACTTTTGAATGTTTTCTGAGTACCTATTTAAAGGCTTTTTCCAAAATCTTGGAAAAAAAAGCAACAGATGTGATTTTAACTAATTTTTTAATTATTTTATACTTACTAAAAAATGAATAGACTGTACAATTGTCATACTATTTTAATTTTCCACAAAATTCTAAATCCATGAGTAGTATGATGGTAACTAAACAAAACAGTCTGCTACTTAGTGTCAATCAGTTTAAGTAAAGTTGACCAAAAAAACTAAATTTATCTTCTCTTCCTTTCTCTCCTTCTCTCTCTTCCGTCCTCCCTCCTCTCTTTCTCTCTCTCTCTCTCTCTCTCTCCCGCTCCCCCCACTCTCTCCCTCCTTCCATCCCTCCTTCTTTTTTTCCAGTGCTGGAGACTGAATCCAGAATCTAGGACTTGTCTCATGTTAGACAAATGCTCTAAGACACATACTTGATCTCTCTCTTTTTTTAACCAGAGGCATATATTTAAAAATTATAAAATAAACATGATGTAAAATGATTCCTATCCCTTAGATAATGCAAAATGAAGGGCATAGACCTATACATGACTATAGAAATTTTAATGCGTGATATATAACATGAATGATATAGTCATCAAAACCGAAGTGCTGGAGTTATATCAATAGTGATGACAGTACTCAGAAGACACACTATCATTTTCAGTTTGCCTTTCACTTTGTATGAGGGTTTTATTTACAAGATATTTTATCTGGACATTAGAATTATTTAGTCAATGACATATAATATGTCAGGTAGAATAACACTTTCTGTTTGTTCAGAATCTTCAGGACACACCAGGACTAATTTCCTGGCATAGGATTCTCAAGCTTTGATGATAAGTTACGTAGTCAACCTGATGTCAATTTCTTTGTACTTGTTCATCTAATGCTTCAACATCATAGTTTATGTAAGAGCATTAGTTTCTTCCTTTATCAGTAATGTATGTGCCATTGAAAGTGCCCATTCTACCCTCACTTGTATCATATTTAACACATAGATATTCTCATCAGCACCTGGTTAGTTTCCTTTTTCCAAAACACTTTCTTGTTACTGAACACTACTCATAGCTTTTTTGTTTTGTTTTGTTTTGTTTTGTTGTTTTGTTTTGCAGCACTGGACTGAACTCAAGGCCTGTGCACACTAGACAAGTGCTCTAACACTGACTCACATCATCACCCCTTTTGATTTTATTTTGAGATAGGGTCTCTCTGTGTTGCCCAGACTAACCACAAAGTTATGATCCTCTTCTATCAGTCTCCTGAGTAGCTGGCATTACAGGCACATGCTTCCATTTCTAACCTACTCATCTCTTCATACCAATACTTATTTAGGGAAGATAGTTGCATCTCCATTAATCATTCTTTTCACCCTGATTCTCTTACAATTTCTAACATAAAATCCCATTATTTTCCAGTTCTTCAATGCATGATTACTGCTTGATTCAAAAAAATAACAACTCAAAAAGCGTGCATGGGAACACTACATTCTTTAACAACAAATCCTTACTTTTAATTCTGGCATTATCAAATTTTTAGTAACTCAGCAATTGCCCAATGGAAACAACAGCTCCCTTTGTCTTTGATGTTATTCATCTTTATCTTAGTAGAATTAAATTGGAATGCAATATTTAAAAATAAATGCTTATGAAAAATATACAGAATAACACACTCACATGAAATAGAAAAAACTAATGTCTCCAGATTTCTTAGATTTCTCATTCACAAACTCAGAAAGAGATCCACTTCATACTATCTACTCATTTGTTTTCTCTCTAGCAAGTGACTTGTGCTCTTTGAATTCCCTTAGAAATGTTTATTGTATATGTTTTAAAAGTTTAAAACACAGGGGCTGGGATTGTAGCTCAGCGGTAGAGCGCTTGCCTCGCATGCGTGAGGCCCTGGGTTCGATCCTCAGCACCACATACAAAGCAATAAAATAAAGACATTGTGTCCATCAACAACTAAAAAATATTTAAAAAAAAGTTTAAAACACAGACATATATACAATATGTCTAGATTTGACATCAATAATTGTGGCTAACAACCACCAAATTATAGTGCTACTAAATGACAAACATGCATTCCTGTTCTCATTCTTTCCTCTGCAATTAGACAACAATGCTAGAATGCAGATTACTGAGGCCATTTGGACGGACTCTGCTCCATATATCTCATTACAGTATCCAGTGTGAAGACAGAGTTCCTTTCCAAAAAATGCTCTGCAAATTGATGACAGAAATATAAGAAAGAAAATCCAACCACATGAACATATTAAAGACTCTTCTGGTATTCATTCTACAAACTTCTAACTAAAGAATGTGACAGAACTATGCCCGAATCGTGGTCAAGTAACCATTCAAAGTATGGAAAAAAGGAACAACACCAGTGAGCTTTAATCTATTATGGTGTAGAGGACAGTATTTTGATCATCAATATTCATGACCTTCACACTATAAAAATATAGTAATGTTCATTCCAAGATCCATTAAAGTCTTAATCATAGTAACAAGCTAAAATGTACAGATCTTATCCCTTTTGTCAGTTCTGTATAATGACTCCTTTTCATGGGCTCATTGTTATTGGTTGGATCCTTCCCGCTCCAAAATATATATATTGAAGTTCTATCTACTCATACCTATAAATATGACCTAGTTTGTAAATAAGATCTTTATAGATCCAACAATCTTAAGAAAAGCTCATATCAAGTTAGAGTAATTCCTAATCCCAAGTGACCAGTGCTCATATAAGAGTACATCAGATTGACAGACAGAAAAAGGATGTCACATGGTGAAGGAAGCAGAGATCATAGTGACACATCTGCAGGCCCAGGAATGCCAAGAATTGTCAGCATCTGATAGAAGGAAAAAATACATTTTACCATGTCTCAAGAAGGAATTAAACCTTCCAATAATCTGATTTCAGAATTCTGGTTTCCAAAACCATGACACAATGTTTCTGCTGTTTTAAGCCACCTAGTTTATGGTACATTGCTGTGGAAGCCCAAGCAAACCAATATGATTAACACTCTAAAAATAAAACCAAAAAAATCCATTAAACTCTTAGAAAAATTTTAAAGAACAGAATATACTTTAGTATGGATCTTAGAAGTTGAAAAACCTCTAAAGGCTCATGTGTTTGAAGACTAGGTGCACAGACTGGTGCTATTGGCGGTGATGAAATCTTAGGAGGTGGGTTCAGATAATAAGTCTCAAGGTAATTGGGGTATGCCCTTGAAGGAGATTGTGAAATTCTGGCCCCTTCATTGTCTTCTCCTTCTTACTGGCTCATGAACCAAACAGTTTACTCTGTCATGCTTTCCTTGCCTTCAACACCTGACATGTCCACTAAAGATCTAAAGCAAAGGGTCTACCCAACCTTGCACTAGAATATCCACAACTGGAAGTCAAAATAACTATTCTTTTCCCATAATTTTATTATTTCAGGTATTGTGTTATAGTGACAGAAAACTGACACAGAAAAATTGTACCAAGAAGTATGGCCTATTACATGGCTATTCTTAAAATTGTGGAGAAGCCAACAGAAATGGCTTAGGAGCTATATTTTGACGAGTTTGGAGGAACATGACAGGAAGAAACAGAGAATGTTGTAACAGCAGAACTTAATAGATGATTATATTAAGACCAGAATACTAATAAGAATGAGGATAATAAGGGGCAGACTGAGGAGGATATAGATGGAAATGAAGGATCAATTTGGTATTGGACTAGAGACTTTTTACACTGTAACAAAGAATTTGAATACATTTTGTCTGTGCATTGATATTTTTGTGCAAAGGCTTAGTTAAGGATGATGGACTAGATTACTTGGAAGGAAATTTCAAGGCAGTGAAGTATTCAGGCTGTGGTCTGAGTATTATGAAATGCTTTTAACCAAACTTAGAGTAAAACACAAAAGCCAAAATAAACAGATTGAAAAGATCTGGAAAAATTGCAGCTTGGCAGGAAAAAGAGAAAAAGTATAGGTATAGCAAGGAGAGTGCAGTTGCTAAGAAAATTAGTACTGATATAAAAAGAAGTCTAGTGCTTGGCACAGAGTCAAGAGGAAAGAAGCCCTCAGGGAATTCCAGAAATTTTCAAGGTTGCACATTCATCATAGACTCAAGGGTGCAGAAAGGAAAATTGGTTTCAAAAACTTTCCAGGGTAAAATCATTTAAGAACATAGCCTAAGGGTTTCCTGGAACAAGTTGGGAATTCATTTCCTCCTGGTCATCCAACAGAACATTCAGAGGCTGCAGCTTTGGTTCGATTAGGTTTATGTACAGCATATGCCAGTGACAGACCTTGGCATTGCCCAAGTGATGCTCATTTTGTAGGCATGAAGAATGCAAGCATTATGGAGTCAGAGCAGCTTCCATTGAGACTTCAAAGTAAAGTCTCAGAAGGTACACATGTGCTTTAGAGTCACAGTCTATGTAAACAGCCCCAATGGGGCTATATGTCGCTATGGGAGTGAAATCAAACTGGGAGGAATATTCCAAGAATTCAGAGATGTCAGTGACATAGAACACCTGTTGAGAGAAGCTGCAAGAAACATGCAAACCCCAGTCAATAGAGATCCCACCTGGGCTGAAATGGATTAAGACATAGGAGAGGGCCATCAAGATCCCACTATCTGATAATATATTCCTGAAACCAGATATGGAGATTTAGTAATTAATGTTTGCACTTCTGGGTTTCCCTATTGCTTTGGATTAATCCTTCTTCACTATTTTCCTATTCCTTCATGTTGAAATGAGACTATTTACCTTGTTTTCATCTCATCATTGTATATTAGATGAGTATATCTATACTTAAAAATTTTATTGGAACTCACAGCTGAGTTTTCCTTGAGACTCAGGATTTTATAGACATGGATTTTTGAGCAATCATAGAATAGTATTGTTCTTAGGGACTCTTACAAACAAAGCATCAGACTTTTGCATGGTGAGATGCAAATGACACTTTGGGGGCAAGGGGCACAGAGATATAGATTGGATATTGAGTTTCCCCCAAAGAAAAATGTGATAAAAGTTTGATCCCCCAGGTTCCCCTATTGGAAGGAAGTAGAATGTTTAGGAAGAGGGGTGTTTTGGGAATGGAACATCCTTAGGTCGTTAGTGGTATGCTTTTGAAGAAAATTGTAGAACCGTTGCCCCTTCCTTACTCTCATTTCCTGCATTGTGAGGTAAGCAGTTTGCTCTGCCACACACCCACTGACATTGCTACCTGGCATGCCCACCACAGGCCCAAAGTAAAGCATCTACCATATTTTGGACAACTACCTCTCAAACACCATAACTGAGACAAATCCCTGAAGTAGATTCCAATTTTATTCCATGGAGTAACTTTGAAGGCCTGTTAATTGGTTAAAAACCACTCCATTACTTCTTTAAAAATTCCATTATTTTTATATTTATGAACAAGTACTCTCCTAAGAGTTCACAAATGTCATCTTTTTGAAACCATATTTTTCTGCCTTAAAAAATATGTAGAATACTTCCTGTATATTTGATAAGACTTGAAAAATTCTGTTAGAGTCACAGCCCTTGATTTTTACTTGCCTTAAGGTAGTGCCTTTCTTAGGGCCCTCTGAGTTTGATCATTTTTCTTCTGGAAGTCTATTGTAAGTTCTATACATTTTACTGTTTTATAATAGCAAAATTTCCATATTCGCTTTTGTACCTCTACATTTGATTTGCTAATTGACAAGCTTATTTTTATATAATTTGCTGAAAGCAAACAGCACATTGTTTTCAAAATTCCTCCCTAATCATGACCTGTATATGTCATGTATTTTCTTTTTTTTAATAATTTATTGTTGTAGATGGACACAGTAGCTTCATTTAATTAATTAATTTATTTTTATGTGGTCCTGAGGATCAAGCCCAGTGACTCATATGTGCTAGGCAAGTGCTCTACCAACTGTGCTACAATGCTAGGCCACTTCATGTATTTTCTTTTATTTTTAAATATTTTTTTTAGTTGTAGATGGACACAATATCTTTTGTTTTTTTTATTTATTTTTATGTGGTGCTGAGGATCGAACCGAGTGCTTCACGCACATGAGGCAAGCACTCTACCACTGAGCCACAATCCCAGGCCCACTTCATGTATTTTCTATCTCCCAATTTACTGCATACAACACTTTAACATTTTATGTCATGGTTCACCATTTTTCTACCTCTTTAACATTTCATAATTTCTCTTTCATTTGTCTGCAGATCAATTGAGGTGATTGTGACTCAGATTATGGGCCTTCTATTCTTGATAACTCTGATGTATGCTGAAAATCTGCAGGCTGATGAGGTGGTTTTGCTCCATGTCTATCATTTTGCAACTGTGATTCATGGCCAATTGTCATATGATCTTTCATGCATATGCAAAAACAAAAATGACAAGCACCACTGTCTATGCATAGATTAGTACTTTGTATACTTACATATAATAACATTCCATTGTCCTAAGCAATCACGTGGTTGGAAAAGATAAGTCTAGATCATTCCAATTCTGTGAATGTTAAATGCTAGTATTTTACAATGAAAAATTAGAATAACATTGCAACCTACCAAAATAGGTGTAGGCACATATGTATACAGGAATGAGCCACACTACAGAGTTAACTGATTCTATCACTGCAGTACAAATTAGAAGGGAAAGTAAGACATAATATTCCCTTTACAATCAAATTCATCTTTAGTTCCTTTCTTTTACAATTAAAACTGTTCTTTCCAAATATAATTAGTTCAGTTTTTTATTATTCAAATTAGTCCTTTGAACCGGGCACAGTGGCTCACGCTTGTAATCCCAGCACTTAGGGAGGCTGAGACAGGAGAATCGTGAGTTCAAAGCCAGCCTCAGCAAAGGTGAGGCGCTAAGCAACTCAGTGAGACCCTGTCTCTACATAAAACACAAAATAGGGCTGGGGATGTGGCTCAGTGGTCGAGTACCCCTGAGTTCAAGCCCCAGTACCAAAAAAAAAATCAAATTAGTCCTTTGAATCTTTTTTGTACTATTAATTGTATTGTGTTCATCAACATATCTGCAGACTTTCACACAATCTTCCCAACATTTTCCCTTGAAAACATCAGTTTTATAAACTCTTTTCATAAGAGAGTCTTCTCTTTTTCCTAACACTATTCTCATTTATCTCTCTTTTATCTGATGTTTAAATCTACGCATACTTTGGGTTTCTACCCTAGTGTAATATTTTTCTTCTGTCTCTTTTTCTCTCTGGATTATGTCATTTGTTCTATGCTGCTGATGGTACTTTACATAAAATTAGCTGATGATTACATACCAAGTTCAGACCTCATTTATCATCTCTAACCATCTTTATATTTCCAGTTTTACTACCTGTAACTCTTTTGCTCAGGGAAGTTGCACACATACTGGCCTTGAAAATACCAAGTTGTTCCTACTAACATCTTTGTGTATTTACTGTTTTCTTTACTCAGTGTGTCTTCATTTACAGTCTTTTCCCAAGCAAACAAATTTATTGAATTTAATTTTGAAAACAAAACTAAAAGGAGAGATAGAGAACTCTTATTATGTATTCTTTTAAAGATAACATATTAGGAACATTGATATTTGAGAAAAATATATATCACTTGGAAAAATTAGTTTTGCTCTTAATTACATTTTGTGAATTCAGACTTTTGAATTATCAAAACAAAATTGACATATTAAAGTATTAATTGAACTATAAATATTCCTCAAAATTTATGTTTAAATAACTTTTTTCTATAGTTGCATATTTTGTATATGCCTTTTTATTGGTTATTTTTAGTTATACATAACAATAGGCTTCAATCTGACATAATTGTAAACATATGGAATATAATTTGTTCTAATTCAGTTACAGTACTTCCTCTTTCCTTTCCTTCTTCCTCCCCGTTTCCTTCCCTCTACTCTCCTGACCTTTTTGCTATTTCTTTTTAATTGTGTGTCTTTTTTTAAATTAATGTGTTGTGGATGTACATGATGGTGAGGTTCACTGTGGTATATTCTTATACGTACATAGGAAATTTAATTACAGTCTTCACATGTCTATCTTGCTCTTATTGTACAGTCTCTGTTAAATTTCAACTTCTGAAATAGCACTTCTGTCACTAGCAAATTAAAGGTGACATTCCAGATAGGAAAGTGTTGTACATCTATAACCTTCAGCAATCCAGGAGGTAGAAGCAGAAGGATCACAAGTTCAAGACCATCCTCAGCAACTTAGTGATACCCCATTTCTACATTTAAAAAATAAAGAATAAAAAGGGCCATGGATGTAGCTCAGTGGCAGAGCAACCCTGAGTTCAATCTCTAGTGTCTCTCTCATACACCCACCTACACACACACACACACACACACACACACACACACACAGTGACATTTTGTTACCCTTCCAGCATGAGTATTACATTTTTAAATATTCTATTCATTTGGTTTCTTGGCCTTCTTCCCACATTGAAATCATACATTTGTTCATTTATTTATAATCTTTTTCTTCTAGTTCCTAAAAGCTACATGAAATTACTGTCCTCATGGAGGACGTAAGTGATTGCTGTATCACTTCATGCATTATAATTAGTAGACCACTTAAATCTTATTGAACTATCAACATTCTTTTCATGTTACTTCTCTTTCTTAGGAATACAAGATCTAAAAGAATTAGGAGTCTTTATTGTCTTGTGCAGAACTTCATTTCAAGCACTGACAACATAGCTTGGTATATAAAAAATATTCAATAAATGTTGGTTGAATAAATGAATGGAAATTTTTATCATGTATTTCTCTATGACTTTTATGTATTTCATTTTTAAATTTTTAAATTTTTTAGATATACGTGACAGTAGATTATATTTGACATATTATTCCTGGCAATTATTAAGAAAAGGCACACTCTTACATTGCTGGTAGGACTACAAATTTGTGCAACCAATATGGAAAGCAGTATTGAGATTCCTTAGAAAACTTGGAATGGAACCACCATTTGGCCCAGCTATCCCACTCCTGGGTCTATACCCAGAAGACTTAAAAACAGCATACTACAGTGACGCAGCCACATCAATGTCTATAGCAGCTCAATTCACAAGAGCTAAACTGTGGAACCAACCTAGATGCCCTTTGAGAGATGAATGGATAAAGAAACTGTGGTATATATACAACATGGAATAGTACTCAGCAATAAAAGAGAATAAAATTATGGCCTTTGCAGGTAAATAGATGGAGTTGGAGAATATCATGCTAAGTGAATTAAGACAATCCCAAAAAACCAAAGGCTGAATGTTTTATCTGATTAGTGAATACTGATCCGTAATGGGTGTTGGGCCGAAGCATGGGAGAGATGGAGAAACTTTGGATAGGGCAAAGGAGGAGGGGAAGGGAGGGGGTATGGGGGCAGGAAAAATGATGGAGTGAGATGGACATCATTACCCTAGGTACATATATGAAGACATGAATGGTGTGACTCTACTTTGTGTACAACCAGAGAAATGAAAAACTGTGTTCCATATGTGTACTATGAATTGAAATGAATTCTGCCATTAAAAAAATAATAAAAATAATAAAAATATTATACAAACATGGAGTATATCTTATTCTAATTAGGATTCCAGTCTTGTGGCTGTATATGATGTGGAATCAACATTTTTTTAATATATTGAATAGTCTTGTGCAATCACCAATATTTAAAATGTTGAAGTAAAATATCATAAATTAAAAATATGGTGATTTCCAGGCTCAGTGAGGTGCTAAACAACTTAGTGAGACCCTGAGCCACATCTCCAGCCACATCTCCAGCTCTATTTTGTGTTTTATATATGTTTTATATATTTTTCCCATACTGTGATTTTTCTTCTTTTGCCCTTTTCAAATTTGCACATTTCTTCTATTTAATCTATCTTTGTCAGTTTATTCCAGTAAATCTCAGAGAGCTAAGTGGAAATTTCCCTTTGCCTCTGCACAAGTAATCCATAATAAAAATTAGAAAGGTAAGACATCTTGCCTAAAGTCTTAGAATAAATACAGAATAAAAGTACAAATAATACATGCAGGAAAATAGTAAATTGAATTTTAACATATGCATTGATTTAAGTAGCATGTATACAAGTTAATCCCAACTAATAGGACACAGAAGACTGTCTACTTTGAGGGAAACTTAATTTATATAAATCTCCATGATGATGTTAATGATTCCTCCTATCCAGAAACCCTAAAGTCATTTCTTTCTTTTCAGAACTGCAACTATAATAGAATTGTGTATGTTATGTGTGTGTGTAAATAATTAGCTTAATATCCTAGGTTAGGACTGAGAGACTAAATAAATAATTTATATTTGACTTGTACATAATGTGGCACCAATTTAGAGCTTCTCTGCCTATATTTTGATTAGTAGTAATTCTACTATTTAACTATATAGTAGTAAATGTATATATGAGGTTTGGAAATTTGTTAAAGCTCACCAAATAAGCTTCCTTGGGATTTTATAAACCTACAACTTGTTATATTCATAAAATTGAATTCGAGGAAAAAGCACAAATTGTTGTAGATAGTCTATTCTCTTGGGAAAAGAGCACAGAACAGTTCTCATAAATTGGAATCAGACTGAAAAAGAAAAAGAAGAAAGAAACAAAGAAGAATATATGCTTAGGGAACTTATCTTGACTTATTCATTGAATATTTGTGCAAGAACAGATTCAAAATTCTTTTTAATTTTCATATTCACTTAGTCAACAAATATAATATTTTCTCTTGTTTATTTGTACTGGTGATCAAACATTGCCTAGATATCCCAGAATTTTAGGGAGTGATAATTTTGATATTCATTAAGAGACCTGCTTATCAGAGAATATTTTACATGCTTGGCCCAAATAGCATGGATTTATGAATAAAAATTCTTGTTTAAACAAGAAAATATAGTTTTTTAAGAAGAATATAGCACATTTCCATCCATAAATTTAAATGTAAAATATTTCTTAAACTACCTTTTTTTGGTATTATTTTTAATACTTATGGTAACTATTATCCATATTTCAGATATCTGCAGAGGAATTGATTTTCCTCAGTTATTTGGATTTATCTCTGTTTCTCCACCTCAAAACACTGTGCAAGTCTATGTACTCTGAAATAATTTTAAAAATATATTCAAAGATTCCAATGCTTTTTACATAAGTTTATTGCAACATTTAAATTTTTATGCTTATAACTTAGACATTTCTTTGGTTCTAAGTATGAATATTATTATTTTTAAAAAGGAAAGAAGTATTTGAAAATCATACCTCCATGCTTGTAATATTAGTTGGTTTTAAATATTAGAAGAATAAAATCTCTCCAACAATGACTTTAAGAATAAATACTTTAATACATAATCAATACATAATTGGATTATGTTAGCCAGACCACTTTTAAAAGAAATTAAAATATATTAACAAAATTTGAAGAAAAAATGAAGTTGAAATACTTGTGTTGGTCATAATAAAGATTAATCTATTTTATTTGTGATAATAGAAAAAATAATCATATTTTAGGTAGATTTCATTGATGATAAAATAATATTTAAGGATATAAAAATAAAAATGTTCAAATTGTAATTGAATAGTGACTTATATGAATTATTTCAATGCCAATCTTCAAATCTATTAGTAGCCCTAGAAGTACTTTCTTATAATTAAAACATTTTGACTATGATAGTAATCATTTTTGGTAAAAAATACGTGAAAACCTGAAACATATCTGAGAAGTAAACAATGGTTAAATTTTTCTAAACTTTAAAAATGCATATAAAATAAATCATTTTGCAGTCCTTTAGAATTAATAAACTGTCAATTTTTGTTTCATTTTTATATTGTTGTTGTTATTGAAGAACAAGATAGTGGGCTTTATTACAAACTGAATATATAAAAGTGCCTCAGTTCTCCATATTGTTAGCCTGTCCCTGAATTTGTAACAACTTCAATTGTTTGGAATATTACTCACAATATTACTCACAAAATTGTTCCATCAGATAAAATAAAATAAAATAGTTTTATGCTATTGGTTTTAGATTTGTAATTATGGAGCATCCTCCTCAAAAGCATAGGAATGTGACTGTTATAGAACTGAGGCCTTCTGGGAAACTGAAGGAGCACAGAATCCCCCTCTTCAAAGTCCAATTCCTGCAATAAGATCAGAGAGATTGCAGATATATCACTCAGAGTAACATGCATGAGTTTATTAGAAGGAATAGGAAAGAGAAAATGTGGACACTCTTAACAGAGAGTGATTCCTCTCTAGGAGGAGAGGGATAGGATGTGCCTCCTGACCTTCAATTTCATTAGGGAATCCCAGAGAAGTTTCCAGAGACTCCCACCCAGGTTCACCTCCTGACTTTTGACTGACATCTGGATGACATCAGACTTTCAAGTCTTCATTGCTCATGACAACTCCAGGTCACTTTGGCCCATATTGACGAGTTCTAATTTTAGAATCTATTCTTGCAGATTTTATGTTTAGGGGAAATTATTGTTATCTCTCTCAGTTCTGGGATATGATGTAAGAATCACAAGGTTTCCCCAAAAGTTGTGGTCTTCTTATCAGCATTTCAGGACATACATTTCTGCTGAAAATAAAAGGTAGTTTTCTGAGGAATGTAATATATCTTGTAGATTTAATCCAGGCAAATTGCTTTTAAAAAGCAAGTGTGTGGAGATCAGCACAGTAGGCCCTTCATTCTAGAAATGGTCTCTTAACCTTATGTTCCTACCACTCACATCTTTTCTCTATCAGAGTCATCATATGACCCTACTATACCACTCCTTGGTATATCCTAAATACCCCTTGGTATTTACCCTAAAGAATTAGAGTCAGCATACTATAGTAATAAATACATCCCCATGTTTATAGCAGCACAATTCACAATAGCAAACTATGAAACTATCCTGATTGTCCACCAGTGGTAGAATGCATAAAGAAAATGTGATATATATACACAATGGATTTTATTCAGGCATTTAAAGAGAATGAAATTGTGTCATTTGCAAGAAAACTGATGGAACTTGAGAACATGATGCTAAGTGAAACAAGCCAGACTCAGAAAATGAAGGGTCATAATTTTTCTTTTGTATGTGAAAGCTAGAAAGAAAATAGGAAAAGAAAGCTGTGTGTGAGGTATCTCAAAATAAGCAAAAACAGAGCAATGTAATAGAGGAAAGGAAACACAGGAAGGGAGGGGAAGGAAATAGAAAATACTGAAGAATGATATTGAGGAAATTATATTCTTACATTGTATGCATGTACAAATATACTACAATGAATCCCCACATAATGTACATCTATGATGCACCAATAAAAACATGAAAAAAAGAGTTAGAATCTGAGGTCCAATCAATAAGCTTTACTAAATCCATTTCTTTTCTTAATGACTACATATGATATATCTAATAAAATAGATAGTTTAAATAACTTTAAATAAATAAATGGAGGAATCTCAATTTTGCTATGAATGAAATTATTTAACCACATTATTCTTATTTTTAATTTTATAAACTATTTTAAATTAAAAAACTAAGCTTTTTTATTATATATGAAAAATATCACTGGCTCCTAAAATTGTCACAATAAAGAAAATATAATTATTCCCAGTGGCTCAGGAGGCTGAGGCAGGAGGATTGCAAGTTCAAAGCCAGCCTCAGCAAAAGTGAGTTGCTAAGCTACTCAGTGAGACCCTGTCTCTAAATAAAAAACAAAAAAGGGCTGGAGATGTAGCTCAGTGGTTGAGTGTCCTTGAGTTAAATCCCGGGTACTGCCTGTCCAAATAATGATAATAATATAAAATTACAATCAAAATAAAGGTGAACTGTAGAAGACTATAAATATAGGTATTGTAGAGAGTCTGATAGGGTTAATAATCTGCATTTTTTCTGAATAACTATAGTTGATTCACATAATATAAAATTTCCTAGTGCTAAGCCCATTTTCTTTCCTTATACCAATGATTTCAAAACAAGACCATGTATGTTACTGCATTCTGTTTCATTTTCATTGTGAAGTATCTTCTTTAGTCAACTTAATATGCTTTAAGTACTAAAGAGTATTTAAGCATGTCTTTTAACCCTATTTAATGTAAATTAATCAATAACTAAAGATCTTATGGATTTTATATTCAGACTTAGAGAGTTCTTTGTATTATTTATTTCTGAAACCAGTTGATACCACATGTGTATCAAACACTTAAAACTTAACAGAAGAATATTCTTTTTTATTCATTTTTAAATATATAAAAATATTGATTTTAGAATAAATATAATAATAGGATATTGATTAATTTTTCCAGAAGAATGCTGTTGAAAGTATTTTTCCATTTCTGTATATATTTTACTCAAACAGGAAAGTATATATAGATCAATAGCTCTTTCTGTGTTTAAGGACATATCAAAAACACAACACCAAAGTTTACAATTTGGAAGGACACTCCACCTGACTGAATGAGGGCATTAGTAAAATTTCCATCTTTGTTTAGGAATTCTAGTTTTTATTTTAGAACTGAAGCAAAGTTAGTGATTCTTCAGTCTTCCATCTGCAAAATTTATATTTTAACTTTTTAATTTATTTTTCATTTCAGAGCTTTTGAACTAACAGTTGAGCTCAGATATACATATATATTTAAGTTGCAAGCTTTAGGCTTCCAGATCTATCTGGCTAAGCCAGATCTATTTACGCTAACGATCTCCAACAGCTGCACTCTGCATTATCTGAGGCTTCTGGGAGGTGTTCCAAGGGAACTTCAAATAGAGCATATTGCAGCGATCTAGTATGGAGTGCTGGAAATAATGTCCCACCTGCAATGATTTCTGTGCCACAGGAAACTCACTGTGGCTACACAGTATCTTTTTAGGAAGAGAGAAAGACAGAAACAGAGAGACAGGGACCAGAAAACCACCTGTATTGTTTCCAAAAGTTTATTCATCCTCTCTTTGTCTATCCTTGGCTTATTAAGAAAAATGAACTGTTATCTCAATCATCCCCATGCACCAGGGGTCCATTCTCTTTCCATATTCTACCTCCTGCCTTTTATTGTTTCCTGTGATGTGAGCAGCAGCCCATAGAAAGAACAGGAGCAAACCGTATAACATCATTGCTATTAATGAGCTTAAAAAGCATAGTCCGTGAAAATACACTAGTTTTGCAGAAGAAAAAAGAATGGACATTTTACCACCCATCATTCAAATGATGAATGAACATCCTGGGCTATTTCTGCGAGACAGATGAACAGTCAGAGATGAAGAAGGTTGTTCAGAGGGATGGCGTCAAAAAAGGCACCACTCATGAAAAATGACTGCAATGTGTGCTTTATTGGCATTAATAGTGCTTAAAATGCTTCCTTGAGCATACACATGCTTACACTAGTGCAGAGACACAAAAGCACTCTCTTCTTTTGAACCAACAGATTAGTAGAAATGACTTCTGTAGTTCAGCTTCATAACTTTTCTAATAAAAATTGAAAAAATTTTGTTATAGTTTGATAAATGATTCAATCTCCAGAAATCCCTTGGAACCATAACCATTTTTTACATGAAGATATGACAAAATATTTGAAAGCAAGTTAGAGAATAGACTATACTACTTGCTGGTTTAAGAAATCATCTTTAACCATTTGCCTCTCTTCCTTCCATTTGAATATATGTATCCAGGAAATTACCGTGGGATGCCATAGAAACCCATCTGAAACATTTATGTAAAAGCAAAACAAAACAGTTATTGAGATTTGTCCACTGCATGATCCAAAGAACGAATGTTATTTAGACAACATTTCCAAAATTAAATGTTTCTTATGAGAACTTCTCAGGTTTGAGTTAATTTTTAGTATATTTTGGATCAATATTAAAAAAGCTTACTCGTTTCATTTATTACAAAAAGAAAGGCAGTAGACCAACATTTCTGTGGTTTACATGAGTAAATAACAACTTATAAAGAAAATAAAGTGTGTAAAATTTTATTATATACTATAAAATTATGCCTTAATATTAATTCTTAATTTGACTTAAAAATGATCTTCAGTTCACATCCTAGATTGCTTTTAGCTTATTTAACAATTCTTCATATTCATTTTTATTTATTAATATTTATTCATTGCTGATATTACCAAAAGAGATAAATTCTCTGAACTACATAAAATCCCTTGACTTGTTGCAATACAAACCTAGGAAAGAATGGCATAGAGTTCATATGCCAATGTAAGCCCAACACCAAGATTTCAAGCACCTGACTCAGGAACACAACTTTCCTGCTTCATTAAGTTTATACCATTTGGGAGAGACAAGGAAAAGTCTGTGAAAATATGCAGTGGAGTCATAGTACATAACCTGAGCTCAGTGTTTCCCTTTCTCTGGTTGCAAACCAGATAAAGTCACACTATTAGTGTCTTCATACATGCACCAGGGGTAGAAATGCATTTAAATAAAATAACTAATTAAAAAAAATAAAAAATAAAATAAAATGCATGTTTGGAAGAAAAAAAAATATGCAGTGGAAATATGTGGAGCCGTTTAGTCCTTATAATTGGACTTTAAGTTTTGAGAGTTCCACTCTGAACAGCCAAGGATGTGTTAATAATAATCAAACATTCCACAAAATGCTTCTGGACATAAGCATCAAGGAGAATAAATGTTTTAAATACTAACTCATGCCTTTATGTTATTAGTTACAATCATTAAAAGCATTTTACATCTGACTTTTATACTGTCAATTCTGCCTGCCAGTCTTGCTTTTTCAAAGGTCACATTTAATGCCTGAATTGCCAGATCCGTGGACTTTTTAATTTTTTTTTACTCTTCCTGAAAATTACCTTCCTATTTCACTTATCCATAACCTTCCTACATGTGTTTACACCTAATGTATTTCTCTGTATTAACCATTTCTGAGTCTCCTTTAATCAGCACTGTTACTTTTGTTTGGCTCATGTTATTTTCTACTTCCTGATACAGGACTGAATTTTTCTCTGATACTTTCTGATTGAGCATTTACATTGACTCTCAGAGCTTCAACTAGAGCTATAAGATGAGATTCCAGAGAAGATATTCCTCTTTGGGTCCAAATTCATCATTTCCAGTTGTGAACATCTCATGTAATTGGTGTCCTTCAACAGATGAAGGGATACATTCAACAAAAAATTCTCTTTATTTCACAAATACAATGTGCTTTATTTATTAAGTGGTCATTTATATACATATTTCCATGCATAATTTCTGTCTCTATGAACTGATGATAAATCCTATGAGGCCACTGACTTTGTGTCTTGCTGACCATACAGTTTTTTTTCAGTTTATGAGCACCATTTGGGAGGGTCCTCTCTTCTTTACTAAGCCACAACTCTATGGGACACTCATCTCAATTCTTCAAGTTATACAGTCATCTCAAAAGTAATTGCTTCCATTGAAAACAGTTCTGAATACTTTCCTATAAGTTTGTAAGTTTTAAAACCTATTAACTTCTAGCAACTGCACTGATGTTCCAGCTCACTCCAGTCAGAATAACAGTTATAAAAAATACAAATAATAATAAAAATACACAACCGGGGTAATTTGCATCATGTACAACCACAAAAATGGAATTCTAAATAGAATAATTTATACTCTATGTATGTATAATTTGCCAAAATATATTCAAATGTCCTGTATAACTAAAAAGAACAAATAAAAAAATGCAACAAACCTTAACCTCACCCATTGATACCCCAGCTACAGGGGTAGCTGATGCTTTCTGTAATCACCATAACACTTGTAACCAAATTCTGTACATTAAATTTCTTCTTCAAAAAATCTTTGTTTCCCATTTCCCGATTTGACCTTGAGTAGATGAAAATGTATTAACAATATAATTTCTCATGTTGTGTCTATTATATTATTTTAATAGATACTTTGACATATGAAAGTGTTACTTGAAATTTAGACAATTTATTCAGATTTTCAATAATACTAGGGCTTTTTATCACATATAAGAAATCTTTTATTATTCAAAAGTTGGATACATATTCTCCTATATTAATTATAGAAGATTTACTTACTTAGACATTTCATTGGGTTTTTAGATTTTGTTTCGTATAGGATTTGAAAAAGAATAGTATCCTTCTCTTTCTATTACATATGTAGGTATGTGTGTGTAGAGTTATACATATGTATACATACACATGTATTTGCGTGTGTGTGTTTGTATGCATAACAGAGTGACAGAATTGTTCAGAATGAGTAATGATTTTTTTGGAAATATTATTATTTCCCTATTATTCTTTCATAAAATTCTGTCCCTCTGTCTTAAGCCCAACCTGTCCACCTGTATGGTTTTTCTGTTACATTGGTTTCTGTTTGTGTCCTGTGCCTTAGTCTCACCATCTCAGTAGGTATAACTATGTCCAGTAACATGTTTCTATCTTTGTTTCAGAAAATAGTGACAAACCATGATGTTTCATAAGTATGAAAGTAATTCAATTTAAAAAATGGTGCTAGGTTTACATTGACATTATTGATCTATTTGGAAAGAACTGACATATTTATGATGTATGTAAACACAACTGAATGTGATATTTTCAAAAAGAAATCTTTGTGTTGTTTTTGTTTATATTCCCTTTGTATATTCCTATTTTCAATGTGATTGATTTTTAATTTTTAAAGTATTATTTTTGATTCAAGCTTAAGTTATTCTTCCACCTCTAGTTTATATGAGTGAGGCCTATATTATTCCTTACATATTATTTTAGTTTTCTAATATATGCATTTAATAGCATAAAATTTCCTCTAAACACTTTTTCCCCAATCGTCCAAATTTTGATAAAGGGTTTTACTTTAATTGGCATGTATTTTAACATTCTTTAAATAAATTCTTTACTTACGGGTTAATTAGAAGTATTTTATAATTTTAAATATTTTCAAACTTTATAGTTATCTCAGTATCTATTCTATATCTGAGAACTTAACCTTATTACAGATTAAATTGTGTTTTTACAAAAAAAATATTCTGAGTACCTAAATTCCAGTGTCTCAGAATGGAACCTCACTGAGAAATGGAGTAATTACAAGTGTATTGAGCTAAAATGAAAGGCCATCATGCTGAAGTATGGTGTAGACCTGATCCAATATAACTAATGTCCTTATATGAACTTGACCATGTGCAGAACAACCATGTGATATTGAAGGCATAGACTGAATTCATGCAGCTGCAATTCAAGAGATGCCAAAAAATATCAGCAAACTACCAACTGCAAGAAGAGGTAAGTAAGAATTTGCTTACAGAAGCAATTTCAGAAGGAAAATGTTTCTGCCAATACCTTGATTTTGGACTTTTAATTTTCAGAACTCTAAGATACTAAATTGTTGTTGTTTAAGCCAGCAATTTATAGTAAGAAGTTATAGGAAATTAATAGCACTCCTTAACATATTATTCATAGTTTAAAAAAAATTCTTTACTTAATAATTTTCACATCTGTCTCATATCTGCATCTATATCTGATGTATCCTTTGTCTTTTTTTTCTTTTTTTAAATATTTTTTTTAGTTGTTGATGGATCTTTATTTTATTCATTTATTGTTTGTATGTGGTGCTGAGGATCGAACCCAGTGCTTCACGCATGCTAGGCAAGCGCTCTACCACTGAGCTACAGCTCCAGCCCCTATCCTTTATCTTTTTAGAATTCGTTTTTTTCCCCTGAATTTTCTATGCTTTAATTAATTAATTAAGTTTTGCTAAAAAATGGTCATTATAATTAGTAAAAAGGGATAAGGTATTTGGGTCATTAGTGTGAGGAATTGTGTTACTCTGAGTGAGAAATAGTTCATGGTTAACATTGTAGTTATAGATAACAGTGGCTGCATATCCCTGTACTAATCATGTTTTTGTCTCCTCTCTTGATTTTGGGAGATTCTGTGTATTCCATCTTGTAAGAATCTACATCTTGCATCTCTTATAAGCTGTAATACACTGGTATTACACAACAGGGATACATGTTGTGATAATGAGTAATGAGAGAGGGAAAGCATTCTATACCATTCCAACGACTTTCACTCACAATCATATTTTGTGTACTACAGTTCATTTTTCCTGGTACTTTATTTTTTTCTTAGAATACATCATGATTTTCTTAAAGTCCTAACCCCTATTGGCTACACATCTTTTCTTGTACTTTACATGAGATAGTTTGGATGGGGAGGAATATCATATATGAAATTGAATTCCCAAGAATAAAATTTGGCTCCTATTTTTAATTTCACATTTCAATAGTCTCTTTAAAACTATAAGTATTATACAATTTTTATTAGTTCTAGTCAGTTATAAATGATAGCAGAAAGATTTTTGATTCATTTTACACAAATGGAGTAAAGATTTTTACATCTCTGGTTGTACATGAAGTAGAGTCACACCATTTATTCAATCATACATATACCTAGGATAATGATGTCCATCTTATTCCACCATTTTTCTTACCCGCATGCTCCCTTAGCCCCCACTTGCCTCATCAAAAGTTTCTCCACTAATCACATGCCCTCCATTATAGATTATCATTCACTTATTAGAGAAAACATTTGGCCCCTGTTTTGGGGGATTGGTTTATTTTGCTCAGCATGATATTCTCTAACTCCACCCATTTATCTGCAAATGCCATAATTTTATTCTCTTTTAATACTGAGTAATATTTCATTGTGTATATATACCACCATTTCTTTATCCATTCATCTATTGAAGGGCATCTAGTTTGGTTCCACAGTTTAGCTATTTTGAATTATGCAGCTATAAATTGAAGTGACTGTGTCACTGTAGTATGCTATATTTAAGTCCTTTGGATATAGACTGAGGAGTAGGATAGCTGGGTCAAATGGTGGTTCCATTCCAAGTTTTTTAAGAAATCTTCATACTGCTTTCCAGATTGGTTGTACCAATTTGCAGTCCCACCAACAATATATAAGTGTGCCTTCCCCTACATCCTCACCAACACTTATTGTTGCTTGCATTTTTGATAACAGGCAATATGACTGGAATAAGATAAAATCTTAGTTTTGGCTTGCATTTCTCTAATTACTAGAGAGGCGGAACATTTTTTTCATGTATTTGTTAATTGAGTGTATATCTTGTCCTGACAAGTGTCTGTTCAGTTCCTGAGACCATTTATTGATTAGATGGTTTGTTTTTTGGTGTTTTTTAAGTTCTTTATATATCCTGAAGATTAATGCTCCATCTGACATGTGTGTGGCAAAAGTTAGCTTCCAAAATGTAGGTTCTGTCTTCACTTCATTGATTGTTTCTTTTGCTAAGGAGAAGCTTCTTAATTTGAATCCATCCATTTATTGATTCTTGACCTTATGTCTTGCACTTTAGGAGTCTTGTTAAGAAAGATGGGGCCTAGTCCAACCTGATGAAGATTTGTGCCTACTTTTTCTTCTATTAGGTGCAGTCCCTGATCTAATTCCTAGGTTTTGATCCACTTTGAGTTTTCTACATATAGATAGGGGTTTAGTTTCAATTTGTCACATATGGACTTCCAGTTTTCCCAGTACCATTTGCAGAAGAGGCTATCTTTTCTCCAAAGTATGGTTTTGGTGCTCTTATCTAGTATGAGATAACTGCATTTATGTAGATTTGTCTCTGTGTCTTCTATTCTGTACTGTTGGTCTATATGTCTATTTTGGTGATGATGCCATGTTGTTTTTGTTAGTATTGCTTTAAAGACTGTTATTGGGAGGCCTCCTGCATTACTCTTCTTGCTAAAGATTTCTTTGGCTATTCTGTGTCTCTTATTTTTCCAAATCAATTTTATGATTGCTTTTTCCCTTTCTATAAGGAAAGATGTTGAGATTTTAATTGAATCTGTATAGTGCTTTGGGTAGTATGGCCATTTTGACAATATTAATTCTGCCTACTCATGAGCATGGGAGATCTTTCCATCATCTAAAGTCTTCTTCAATTTCTTCTTTCATGTCCTGTAGTTTTCATTGTAAAAGTCTTTCACCTCTTTTTTAAAATTGATTCTCAAGTATTTTATTTCTTTGAAGCAATTGTGAATGAGGTAGTTTTTCTGATTTCTCTTTCAGAGGATTCATCACTGATGGATAGAAATGCATTTAATTTATAGATGTTGATTTTATATCCTGCTACTTTGCTGAAATCATTAATTCTAGAAATTTTCTGGTAGAATTTTTTGGATCTGCTTAGTATCATGTAATCAGCAAATAATGGTAGTTTCAGTTCTTCTTTTCCTATTTGTATCCCTTTAATTTCTTTCATTTGTCTAATTGTTCTGGCTAGAGTTTCAAGACTATGTTGAATAGAAGTGGTGAAAGAGGGCATCCCTGACTTGTTCCAGTTTTTAGAGGGAACGCTTCCAATTTTTCTTCATTTAGAATGTGTTGGCCTTGGATTTAGCAAAGATTGCTTTTACAAAGTTGAGGTATGTTCTTACTATTCCTAGTTTTCCTAATGTTTTGAACATGAAAAGGTGCTGTATTTTGTCCAGTGCTTTCTCTCCATTACTTGATAGTACTGGGAATTGAACTCTGGGGCACTCAAACCACTGAGCCACATCCCCATACTTATTTTGTGTTTTATGTAGAAACAGGGTCTCACTGAGTTGCTTAGCACCTTGTGGATGCTGAGGCTGGCCTTGAACTTGCAATTCTCCAGTCTCAGCCTCTTAAAGTGATGGGATTACAGGTGTGTGCCACCGTGCCCGGTTCATATGTTTCTTAGCTTTAAGTCTATTGATGTAATGAATTACATTTATTGATTTCTGTATGTTGACCCAAACTTACATCCCTGGAATGGACCCCACTTCATCATGGTGCACTACTTTTAAATATGTTTTGTATATAATTTTCCAGAATTGTATTGAGATGTTTTACATCTATGTTTATCAGGGATATTGTTCTGATATTTTCTTTCCTTGATCTGTCTTTGCCTGGTTTTGGTATCAGGATGATACTAGCCTCATTGAAAGAGTTTGAAGGGTTTCCTCCTTTTTCATTTCATGGAATAATTTGAGGAGTATTGGAGTTACTTCTTCTTTGTAGGTCATGTAGAACTTGGCTGTGAATCCATCTGGTCCCAGTCTTTTCTTGGTTGGTAGGCTTTTGATGTCATCTTCTATTTCCTTAGTTGAAATTGATCTGTTTAAATTGTGTATGTACTTCTAACCCAGTTTGGGTTGATCATATGCCTCTTGAAATTTGTCAGTATCTTTGAGGTTTTCTATTTTACTAGAGTAAAAATTTTTCAAAATAGTTTCTAATTATCTTTTATATTACAATAGTGTCATGATATTTTCTTTTTCATCACAAATTTTAGTAATTTGAGTTTTCTCTCTCCTTTTAATTAGGTTGGCTAAGTGTTTATAAATTTTATCATAGAAAAAAGTTTTTTTTTTGTTTTTTCAATTACTGTCAAATTAGTGAAAAAGTAGTAAATGCAGTGCAAGCCTTGCTTCATAAATCCTGAAGCTAAATAAATATCCTTGATTGTTCCTTGGTTCAATGCTGGGTAGTGTAGGTGGAAAACTTATATCTGGGAAAACTATGAAGTTGAAAAACAAAGTTAAACAACTTGTTTGTTAGAAGAAAATGAAAGAGTGATTGCTTTTGGAAAATGGTGCTAAGAAGTTAAACAATAAAGTCAAGAAAATCAAGTGATTCTCAAGGAGCTGTATAAATGTGGCAAAAGAAGATACTAAAAATGAATAAGGATCACCTATTAGAGGAAATCTAAGATCATACATATATTAAAAATGTCCTCCAAAGTTACATGTGAGGATTCAATATTGAGGTCAGTTAAGAAATCTAGCAAACATATACCTTATAATACAAAGAATAAACACAAGTGATTACAAAATAATATTGTATCAAATTGAGAAGCAAGACTTACAAAAGCCAAGATATTATAATTTAAATCTCTTTTAATGTCAAAGTGTCATCATAAGTGTAAATTGAATAAGGGAATAGAATGTCCTAGGAGTAAGAAGGATGAGATATTTCATCAAGAAGGTAAGCATACTACATATGAGCCAGTTATGGTACTAGTAAGCTAAGTGTAGTCTGGATGTTAAGAATTGTAATTAGAAGTCAGATATAGTGTGCACACCTGTAATTTCAGCAGCTGTGGAGGCTGAAGCAGGAGGATTGCAAGCTCAAAGCCAGCCTCAGCAACGTGGTGAGGTCCTAAGGAACTCAGTAAGATCCTATCTCTAAATAAAGTATAAAGAAGTGCTGGGAAATGGCTCAGTGGTTAAGCACTCCTGGTTTCAATCCCTGAAATCAACATCAATAAAAAAAATAAGAGACTATCATATTTCATAGCCTCGTAAAACTGATAGACTATTAAAGAAGCATATTTTTTCACATGAAAAATCTTTTTGATATATCCATTAACTATTGTGGTAAGAAATGCCAAAAAAATGGTTCTAAGATGGTGTGAAAAGAAGTGCTGGTAAAAGATGAAACACATATTCTAGCTGAAGTTGGAACACTAGATAGGATTTAACTGTCCTAGAAATACATATGGTTTTGTCCTTGCTGTGGTCTGTGTGTGTGCGTGTGTGTGTGTGTGTGTGACACAGAGATAGAGAGAGAGCGAAATATTTCTTGGCGTGCATAGAAGAGAATGCATTATATTTAGAAGTAATCTCAAATAAAGAGACCTTAAGGTATAATGATAATTGATGACCTTGACAAAATTAACACTACTGTGACTGGATCATGGTGAGTGGCCAGAGACTATCAGTCTGTCCTTGGAGAAGTGGACAGAGAGATAACCAGGTGATTAAAACAGTGTGTTTAAAACCTTAAAGAAACTGAAATAAAGAGTTCATGTGACCAGATTTGCATTTTTAAATAATCACTAATGCTAACAGAATTTATCCCAGTTGAATTTATGCTATATATGACATTGAAAATGGCGGAATTTGCTAGAACAATGGAATTTTTAAAAGCAAATCCAATATTTGTTGACCTATGTCTCACAAATCTCCAAAGCATATAAAATTTTTAAAATGTGATGGGAACAAAAAGAAAGTAGAAAGAAGGAAGAAAAAATTCAGTATTAGGGCTATGCCATAGACTGGCATTTTTAAGAAGATGAAGAATAATAATGCAAACATTTGTGACATTTAAAAACTTTCATAGACCTACAATAAGTAGGCAAACATTAAATGGAACTTCAAAATCTGAGCCCATGCTTTGAATTGATGCAGTAAAAACCATTGTTTCTGAGGTCCCTAAAAGATGGAGAATTGCTTAAGGATCAGAAGATCTAAGGCCAAGGCTGTTTGTCCTTCTAGCCCCTGAAGACTTGAATTTGAAAACAAAATTAAGGGCTGATCAAATTCATAAGTTGATTAAAAGATTCCCACTCTTGAGGAGAAATTAGCTGCAATTGCAATAGCAAAATACAAAATACCTTGTAATCCTGAAAGGGATGCAAAAAAAATATAGATGAACATGTTGAAGATTGATACTGTGGGTAGTAGATACTATGGACTTTGCTTGGAGAATTTGCTCTTACAAAGAGAAAGTTTGTGGTTTGTAAATATAGAGAAGACAGAGGTTGTACTTCAGCAGCCTAATCATAATTAAATGTGGAGTATCTAGAAAGGTAACTACACAAGAAAACTACACATCAAGACTCAATATTACAGATGAACAACAAGTATTTACCAACTTTATATTTTTGTTTTCTATAGTTAAGTATTACCACTCAGCAAATGTTACCCAGATGAGAAACAAATAATTGTTCCCCAGCATATTGTGATATCAAGAAGGGATCATATGAGTATAACCGAAGTATATCCCTTGGTGCCAAGACAGTTTAAAAAGTGAGTTTTTCTATAATATCCCATCTTCTTTGTTGCTGATTCTTGAGGAGCCATGGGATGGTGGATCAACTAGTTGCAACAAAGTGTTTTAGATCTCCTTAATCACACAGTGCAAAAAAATCACGTATGAATTAGAAATCACCACTTTAGCATACAGTGTTATAAAAAATGATGTATTACTTTATTAATCAGTTGCAATTTGAGGTTGGTTACAATTGGATCTGCCCTAACTAGTTGAAAATTTTCTCATACTTATTTTATAAAATTCTTTTTTCTTAAGGATTTGAGAAAGCACAACTTAAGAAAGATTGGCCTGCATCCTCACAACATTGAAACAAAGACACTTTGGGGATTGTCATTGTTTTTGTTTCTTGTAATAATTGTTTTGCTTTTTTTATCTATTCTTTTTTTTTTTTTTTTTTGGAAAAATGCTGTTTATATGCTCCCATGAAAGTGAAGCAAAAGCAAATTATATCTAGGTTATCCCATGAATAACTGTGGGGATGATGCTTTGTCTTGTGATAAGATATTAAGAGCATTATAGTCTTGGTTTTAAACTGTTACAGTGTTTCTGGGATATTTTTAATGTTGCGGCTATAAAGCTCATCTATGGTTTTCATCTTAGAAACATTCTAAATACTTGGAAAAAATAAGACACATGAGGTATTTGAGTTAAAATATATGGATTGTGATGGTAAGAATGAAATTCATCAGTTCCAGAGAAGAATTAAAGAATTATTTTTCCTTTTTCCACCCCTAAATTTTTATCTTTAATATTTCTGAAATTTAATGGCAATTTCAGGCTATGCTTTGCTTTGTTTTTCTTTCAGATAAAGAAAGTTTTCACTACAGATATTTTGAAAATCCCTTGTTGATATTTTAGTTTTCCTCCACAAACAAAATATTGACAAAGAGATAGGATTTATATTGTTAAACTTCAAATTATTAGAAATTTGACTATTCCTAAATTGTGGTATTCTCATTAAAGTGTTTTGTAAGACCATGACTACAAGTGTAGTTAGGCATCAGTGTTAAGATACCCTTCATTTAGGAAGTAAAATGAGATCAGAAAGGGTGTTGCACATTGCTGTGAGCAACTTAAAACAATAAGCTTTTTATGTCAATCTTTAAAGGGTAGGAATCTTGGAGCTAATCATTTAGGAGTTGGTTCTTGGCTTAGCTCTTTATTGAGACCTATTTTCAAAGTGACAATCAGGCAAGTGTGTGAAGCAAGTGAGTCAATAACCAGAAGATAGTTAAAATTGGGGCTACTATTATCCTTCCACCATCTTCATTTAAGTGATTTTTGCCTTCCCTGAATGTAAAATGCATTCAACGTCTCCAAAAATACCCAGAAGTCTTATATAAAAATACCCATATATTATATCTGCTCCAAATCTAGAATCTAAATCTCCTCATCAAACTAGGTACAGATGTGAATCGGGCTCCTTGGTTTTCATTCTTTAAATGTAATCTCTAAAGGAAGCAAAAGAAGGGAAGGTCCAGGGGCAAAATAAACCCTTCAAAGGTATGTCGTCAGTGATCCACTTCTTCCAATTGAGCCTCGTCTCCTAAAGTTTCCACTGACTCCCAATAGCACCACCAGCTAAGAACCAAGCCTTCAACACATGAGACTTTGGGCACAATTCTAGATTCAAACTATACTGTTATGAGCCTGGCCCCCAAAGGCTCATTGACTTCCCACAATGCCAAATGCATTTAGTCCAGCTTTAAGTTTCTCAAAAGTCTTTGACAGTTCTGGCATTGCTCAAAGTCCAATCCTAAGGTTTCCTCTGCGGTTCAAGTCAAACTCCTATTTGTGATCCCTTATAAAAATAAACAAATAAATATAAATAAAAGAAACAAGGTAATAGTTATACTCTATCACAAGGTAAACCTTTCCATTCCCAGAGTCCTGGCATAGAAAAGAGGCAAGGGACCAAAGAAAACTAAAACCCACTAAGGTAAACATTAAATCATGTAGTTATACATCCCGCATCTTTGGCATGCAATGGCATGATGTGAGCTCTAAAAGACTTGGGAAGTCCTACGCCTATGGTCTCGCCAGCCATACTTCACTCTCTGGGACTGCCTCTTTTTGCTACCTGTAGTTTTCCTTGGCAGGCAGTCCACATTTGGATGCTTGCAAAAGCAGCATAAGGGCTATGATGCCAAGATCTGCCTTGGGCTCCAGCAGTAGCCAGGCCCCCTTAGACCACAATTTTATTGTTCCCTGACTACTTGGTTGACTGAGTTCAGTGAAAGGAATCCTGGAGAAACAATTTCCTCGGTGGAGCTGTACAAGTAGGTACCACTGGTACTCCCTTCTCAAAATAGCATTTTGAATAAAATTAAAATGTTGTACTCTTGAATCTATGATATCTGAGATGCTCAACAGGTATATTTCTTATTTTTCCCACTACACCCTCCTCCTAGGACACAACTTTTAAAAGTGTCTTTTTTTTCTTCTTGCCAAATTACAATTTTTTAAAAAAAATATTTCTGCTCTGCTATATGCTCTTGATTTTCATATATTTTTGGCTAAAAAAAGCATGCTACTCATGCCACTACCTGAATTTTGTGTTCCCTTGGAAATTCCTCCTGAAGATTAATTAATTGCCTTTAAACTCAGCTTCACAAATCCCAAGGCATGGAAAAAAAGGTAGAAAAGTAATTTACCAGAATATAACACAAAGAGCGTCTACTTCAAGTCCCAACAGAGTCCGCATTTTCATCTGAAACCTCATAAGCCTATTACTTACTCTCCACTTTCATATCAGCATTCTGTTCTTCTAAGTTTACATCATCCATTAAGCTCTGCTTACAAAACTCCAGGGCTTCTCTAACTTGCATCTCCAAACTTTTCCAATCTCTCCCAAAAAGGCTTCTAAACTATACTGTTAGGCATATTGACTACAAAGATCTCACTCTTAGGTACAAATTGTCGGTGTTAGCTTTAGCACTCAAGGAAATGTTTTGGTTTATACATTTAAGTTTATTGGTTCCTGTTGTTTGTCATTTTTTGGTTTTTATTTAATTATTTTTTTATTAAATGATTAACTTTATTCTGAAACTACTGTCTTTATGGATGTATATTTGAAAGATGTTTTACATTTTTCTACAGATAAAATCAAACAAATTTACTTTTCCTAGTTATGGCTTACACTTAATACCTTCTTGATTTTACATAAAACCTACATAATTATGACCCTCAGAGGTGACTCTTTGATCAGAATTCTTGGGAGTGAAACCTCTAAACATGTTGCCTTTTTAACACATGGAAATATCCATGGGGTCTTCTTACCATCTTTCTAAGAGTATTGCTTTCTATGAAGATTTTGAATATTAAATGTTTCCATTAACTGGCAAAAGAATTGTTTCATTATCTTGTTTTTTGTATTACTTAGTTTTGTATTGATTCTGAAATACCATTCCTACTGGGCATTTTTCACAAGACACTTTTGCAGTCCTCCTTACACCTGTAGGTTTTCTCTTCCATTGTTAAATGTCTTTCTATTGCCCAACGAATGATGAAATTCCAAAGGATCCCTTTTATGTTCTTCCACGTTACCAGTTTGTGTGTGTGTTCATGTGTTTTCTCTTAAGTTGTCTTCATCTCAGGTTCATTTTACCTTTAAAAAGAATCTTAACAATCTTAATATAACTCACTTTCACCACCCACTCTGTTCTTGAGCTCCAGGAATGTGCATTCAATTACCTATATATTATTTGATGTAGTGTTTCAAAGTACAGTGATCCAAAATATTAGAACTTAATGATGTAGCTAGATTTGTATGTTAGAACGGTTATTTAATGGACAGCAATACATTTACATAGTGTTAACTGTGTAGCAAGTACATAAGTTATTCTTTCTATATGTTAGACATCTCACTTTATGAGACATCCAACTAAATTTCAGAAAGTAGCCATAGCCTGCAACCTGAATCAGTATATTGCAGTGAATAATTTACACTTCTTCTAAAGTACTTTGAGAGTAAATGTAAATAAAAGCATTATAGAAAAGTATTCAAGATATCTCATCTTTCATTGGTTAGCATTAATAAAGAACATGGCAAACCAAGAGCAAGATAAACATGGACAAAAAATATAAATAATAAGTAAGGTGAAGGAATATTCTTAATATATAGTGTACTTTAAAACAGGAAATGCTATACCAGATTTTAGATTGCATATGGGATTATTTGATTTCAGATTAAATTTTATTATAGCATAATTCAGTGGCCACTATCATTGATATTAATTAGAGTTAAGTGATTAATTAAAAAATAACAAAAAAGCTAAAATGGTAATACCAAGTAATTGTTCAATTTGTTACGTAAAATATCTAGGAAGACTGGTAACACAAATTTTGTGAAATTTATTTATATTATCAGATACATCAAGAGAAAATGCAATGAACTAGGTGGAGGACCTTACATAAGGTAGAAAATGTATAAATGAGAAGAAACTGCTTACTTATATAAAAGCCTACCACTATTTCAGAACATTTGACATATTGTTCTAAAAGAGTATTATCATATACTTTGACATTGTCTTGATTTGTTTCATAAAAATGATTATCTGCAAAGTTTTAAATAAATACTGCTGAGAGGGAATAAAATTTGATATTAAGTATTAATTTTATTTTCTAAAACTATTCTAATATAAAAATAAAAATTAGAGAAATAATCTTTCTCTCAATTTAGTTGTTATTACAAATTATCATTTTAGCTATGTAAGAATAACAATAAGGAAAGGATTTTAAAACATATTTAATATGGTTTCTGCTAAAAATAGACATCAATAACAATGTTTAATATATGTATGTATATATTTATGCATCTATATACTTATAAATATATACACATATTTGACTAATTGGCTCAATCAGAGCTTAATTAATTAAGCCTTAAAAGATATAAACTGATAGACTATACTGATTTTACTGATTCACACTGATTTAGATTTTTTTGATAAATTTCATTGAATGAGTAATTGCATATACTCTATACATACAAAAACAGTATATTAAATATAACCTTGAATGTCTTTCTGACATTTTGATTCTCATTCCTATGAAGTATGAAAAGATAAAGCATTCTTTTTTGTTTTTATAATATCAAAGACATATTTTTACATGCCATGGGGCTTTTAAAAATTAAGTGCATAAGTATATATTTTTTCTTATGGGTTTATGTTATTGTTCTAAGCCTAACTAACTTGAAAGTTATCCATACACAACATTGTCAAATCACATTATTTTATCCCTTTGAATGTGAGCAATGAATAATGAACACAAGAGTACTTGTTCTGGTCAAAGGAAATAAATTAAGTATTCCATTACATACCTGGGAGGTACATATTTCCTTTGAATTTAGTTTGACTTGGGCAGGTGGGTAAAGAGACTAATGTTTTTCTCTTAGTGTGCCATTCATCAACCACCACAGTGGCTCAAAGCAATTTTGTTCTCTCTTCATGTCCCAGGGGTCCCAATATAGATTTTCATTTTGCCAGCTAAAATGAGCCTGAAAACACTACCTGATGCTTAGACTTGATCAGCTGCTGGTCTTCATTGATTGAGCAGTTAATCATTTTAGTGCCATTAATGTGGAGAAATGACCTAGCCTATAAGTGATCCTCTAATTCATTTACTTTTTTTTTAATATATATAAAGCTATCCTGTTGAAGGACAACTGAAGTTGCCTTGGCTATGTAAAGAAATATCTGGGTCGTGGGTCAAAGTTTCAAATGAAATCAGTAATTTATATATACTATATAAGCCATATACTGAACTTCTTAGTATATGGCTTACACACATGCACACACAATTAACATTCTTCAGAATTCTTAAGAAAAGCCCCATATATTTTTTATTCTCATCCCCAAGCTGTATTTTTCATTTGAAATTATGGCCAGTGGTACAAACTTTCCTTTAATTCAACCATCAGCTTCTATAGTCTCTAAACAGTATAACTTAGTGCAACATAAAATACAAATGGATTAATAAATTACAAGGTCACTCTTATAATGGATCATCTTTTTAATTTAGTGCAGTGTGAACTTGTGTGTGTTTGTAGTCACCAGAATTCTGTTTGGGAGAAACACTGAATGTATTTAATGGTCATCATCAGAGAACATAATTATGTATGTGCTGATTGTTTACTTGATTATTTGTTTTAAGAATCATTTTACTGCTTATTAATGGTGGTTAATACTTCCTCACAATTTCTTGATTGACATAAATCCCCTTTGGTAAACTGACTCCAACATTTTACGTGCAAATATTTTCAAATTACTTTATCAAAGAACCACTTTTTTGGCTTTGTTTTGTGCATATTAATATGTTAAATATTGGGAATGCCAAAATGAATACACACCATACTTATTTGGAAAACAAAATACATTATTTTATAAAGAACACTGAAAACACAGATGTGCTAAGCAATAGAAAGAAATCAAGATAATCTTGTTTTTTACTTGTTTTAATTAAAATAATTGATATCAAAACTCCTGTCAAAAATGTAAAATCTCTCTTGAAATATGTTTCAATTTATATAATGCTTTTTAAAAAACATATACTGGTTTCAGTTACAAATCATTGCATAGCAAACCATTGTACAACACAATGGCTTGGAAAAATAGCCATTGAAATGTGCTTATGGATTCTGACAGAATTTAGATGGAACACAGAGAATATGGCTTGCTTGTGTTCCATGATGGCTGAGAATTAAAATGGGAATATATATAAAAACCTATGACAGGCCAAGCTAGAGCTGAAGAATCCATTTCCATCTTGACTTTTATTTTCATGTTAGGTTCTTGGGCTCAGCACATCTGTCTGTATCTCCCCAGAGCACCTAAATGTGTGTTCATCATATGGTGAGGTCTTTTCTACTGTATTTAAGAGGGAAAAAAAAGAGAATGATATTATTAATCAGGAACTTCCAGAGACTGAGTCTGAAGCATCTTGGGCTTTTGGGGTCATGGACTCAAGAAGGCACTTGGCTTCATGTAGGCCATATTTTATTAATGAGGCATTGTCTTAGTCCATTTCAATTCATACTTTAAAAAATACCTTTCATTATAAAACTTACAAAGGGGACAAATGTAAATTACAGAGTTCTGGAGGCTGGAAATTCCAAGATAAGGAGCTGTCAGTTCCTTTGTTGGCAAAGACTTGCTTTCTCATTTCTACACTGCAGTTTCTCTCTCTTTGTCTTCAAAAAATGGAGGTGACACAGCAGTTTCTGTAACATTTTTTTTTATGAGGCACCAACCCTTTTCATAAGGGCAAAACTTTTGTGACCTAATCACCTCCCATAGGTCTCACCTCCTAACACCATCACTTGGAGATTCTCCATATGAATTTGGGTCTCTCTCAGACCAGAGAGAGAAACATATGCCCTTTATTCCCAATGGGATAGATATTAAAGAAGTTGGTGCCAAATTTAAAACTCACACAATATCTATATAAATAAACTAACAAATTTAAATATTGTGTGAGTTTCAAATTTGGCACCAACTTAGTCGAACTTCATTTTATTTATGTATTTATTTTGTAAACTTCTCTTCCAATTTAAATGATTTATATCCATGTTTATCTTGAATCTTAGTGATATATTGCTAATGGATAAAACAAAAGAGAATATATATTACCCAAGCTATTGAAATAAAACATTTTATAAACCATACAGAATTATAACATATTAAATCATGATTAACTTTGGGAACCATAAAAGATATTCAATAGTAATTATTTTATAGTAAAAGACTATCTTATTTAATGCTTAACATACAATTTAGAAAATAAAGCTTCCAATTTTTAATGTCATAAATGATATAACAAAGGGAGCTCTGCAGGAGCCCAGCCAAGGTCAGGCACAAGACTGTTGTTACCCACCAATCCGCCAACCCATGCAAGAACCCAGACACAGGCCCAGGACTGCCTTCAGGGACCCCTGAAGGAGCCTGGGTCTAAGTGAGGCCCAGGACTCCCCCCATTTAGTGCAAAAGCCCCTCCTGACCTATGGAGCACAAGCCAAGGCCCAGGACTGCCTCCAGGGACCTCCACAGGAGCCCAGACAACGTCAGTCCTAAACTGCCACCTGCTGACCCACCAACCCATGTGGCAACCCAGACCTAGGCCCAGGCTCACCACCTAGGACCCCTGAGGGAGCCCAGGCCACGGTCAGGACTAGGACTACTCCTGCAGGCCTGTGGGAAAGCCCAGGTCCAAGATTACCCCTGTGAAGAATTGAGGTCCACACTGTTTCTCCCTTCCTGCATCCATCTCTTGGGACACTGTAGCCATCACCATAGATCTTCCCATGTAGTAACCTCCACCTTGGGACAATAGACAGGGCCTGAGGCAGAGGCTCACCACAGCTCAGCATGCCACAATGCTGTATCTCTGATCAATCAACCCAAAGGAATTGTAAGTCCTACCCTTTCAGCCCCATCTCTGAAAGTCTTTACATCCATTTTAGGCCACCTGCACTGCCATCTTGAGTCACCTCCACTACTGTCACTACCATCATTAGGGCAGTAGCATCCATCTGGAGACACCTGCTGGGAATTGGAAGTGAACTCTAAGGTGAGGTATAGATAATATGTAGGGTCAGTATAAGATTATAGGATAACATCCACAATACCTCAGATTGGCACTGCCAGAAAGGAAGACATATAATTGACATAAAAATGAGAAAATGCACTGAACAAACCAAGACACTACAATAATGGAACCCATTGACAGTACAGTTGATAAAATGTCAGAGAAAGAATTCAAAATGTATGTAACTAAAATGATCTGCAAATTAAAAAATGGCTTAAGTGAGCAAATACAGGCAAAACTTGATCACTCCAACAAATAAGAGAGAAATAAGTAATAAGAGAGCAAATAAAGGCAACCATTGATCACTCCAACAAAGAGATAAGAGAGCAGATAAAGGGAATGATTGATTACACCAACAAAGAGATAAGGGAGCTAATACAGGTAGCAAAAGATTACTTCAAGAAAGAGCTAGAGATTGTGGAAAAAAACTCTGAAATTCTTGAAATGAAGGAAACAATAAACCAAATAAAAAACTTGATATAAAGTTTGATGACCAAACTAGATCATGTAGAAGACAGAATCTCAGATAATGAAGACAAAATATAGAATATTAAAAATAAAGTTGACTGCACAGTGAAGATGGTAAGAAACTAAAGAGAAAACCTAAACTACACAGCATTCTTGGCAAAATATTTCATGAGGAGGAAATGATAACCAACAATGAAAATCTGCAAGGAAAGGAACGACACTAAAAGAAAGGCCAAACAAAGGAGAAACCAAGTTAAGGTAAAAACTAAAAATAAACCAAAATGACTGGGATTAAAAATCATACTTCAATAATAACACTGAATGTGAATGGCCTAAACTCATCAATTAAAAGACATAGACTGACAGTCTGGATTAAAAAAAAATGACCCCATGATATGCTGCCTTCAAGAGACTCATCTCACAGAAAAAGACATCCACAGACCAAAAGTGATAGGGTGGAAAAAAATGTATCACTCACATGGAGCATGTGAAAAAGGAAGGTTCTCCATCATCATATCAGATAAAGTGGACTTCCAACCAAGTTAGTGAAAAGGGAAAGAGAAGAACATTTCATACTGCTTAAGGGAATCATATATCAATAAGTCATAAAAATTATAAATATCTATGCATCAAACAATGGGGCACCTATATATCAAACAAACCCTTCTCAACTACAAGAATTACATAGACCACAATACAACAATACTGAGTGACTTTAACACACATCTCTCTCTTCTGGATAGAACTTCCATGAAAAAACTAAACAAAGAAATCATAGAACTTAATAAAATAATCAATAATTTAGACTTAACAGACATATATAGAGTATTCCATCCATCAATGAGTGAATACATTTTTATCTCAGCAGCACATGGATCCTTCTCCAAAGTAGATCGTATGTTATGCCACAAAGCAAATCTTAGCAAATACAAAATAATAGAGATACTACCCTGCATTTTATCTGACCATAATGGAATGAAATTAGAAATCAATGACAGATTAAAAAAATAGGAACTACTCCAACACCTGGAGACTCAATAATATGCTATTAAATGATATATGGATAACAGAAAACATCAGGGAAGAGATAAAAAAATTCTTACAGGTAAATGGGAACTTTGATACAACATATTAAAATCTCTGAGACACTATGAAGGCAGTGATAAGAGGGAAGTTTATTGCATTAAACTCATTCATTAAAAGAAGAAAAAGTCAATAAATGATCTGACACTATATCTCAAAGGCCTAGAAAAAAGAGGGGCAAACCAACACCAAAAGAATTAGAAGATAGGAAATAATTAAAAGCAGGGATGAAAGCAATGAAATAAAAAAGAAGAAACAATCCAAAAAATTGACAAAACAAAAAGCTAGTTCTTTGAAAAAATAAGTAAAATTGACAAACCCTTAGCCACTCAAAGAAAAAGAGAGAGAAAACTCAAATTACTAAAATTTGTGATGAAAAAGAAAATATCATGACAGACACTATTGAAATACAGAGGATAATCAGAAACTGTTCTGAAAATGTATGCTCCAGTAAAATTGAAAATCCAGAAGAAACCAATAAATTTCTAGAGGCATATGACCTACCCATACTGAACCAGTAGGAAATATACAACTTAAACAGATCAATTTCAAGTGAGGAAACAGAGGATGCCATCAAAAGCCTACCAACCAAGAAAAGCCCAGAACCAGACAGATTCACAGCCAAGTTCTATAAGACCTACAAAGAAGAATTAATACTAATACTCCTCAAACTATTTCATGAAATAGAAAAGGAAAGAACCCATCCAATCACATTCTATGAGGCTAGTATCACCCTGATACTAAAACCAGACAGAGACACATCAAAGAAAGACAATTTCAAATCAATATCTCTGATGAACATAGATGCAAAAATTTCCAATAAAATTTTGGCAAATCACATGCAAAAACATATTAAAAAATAGTGCACCATGATCAAGTGGGTTTGATTC
This sequence comes from Geosciurus inauris, assembly GCA_004024805.1. Lineage (NCBI taxonomy): Eukaryota > Metazoa > Chordata > Mammalia > Rodentia > Sciuridae > Geosciurus > Geosciurus inauris. The sequence continues at coordinate 32,100 of PVHX01006533.1, read as the reverse complement.
CAGGGATATAAGTTTGGTTTAACATACAGAAATCAATTAACGTAAAATATCACATCAATAGACTTAAAGATAAGAATCATATGATTTTACCAGTTGATGCAGAGGAAGCATTTGAAAAAATACAGCACCCTTTCATGTTCAAAAGACTAGAAAAACTAGGTGTAGTTGGAACATACCTCAGCATTGTAAAAGCAATCTTTGCTAAACCCAAGGCCAACATCATTTTAAATGGAGAAAAATTGGAAGCATTCCCTCTGAAAACAGGCACAAAACAGGGATGTCCTCTTTCACCACTGCTATTCAAAATAGTCCTTGAAACACTAGCCAGAGCAATTAAACAGAAAAAAGAAATTAAAGAATACAAATAGGAAAAGAAGAACACAAACTATCATTATTTGTCAACAACATGATTCCATACTTAGAGGATCCAAAAAATTCCACCAGAAAACTTCTAGAATTAATAAATAAATTCAGCATAGTTAGCAGGATATAAAATCAATACACATAAAACAAATACATTTTATACATCATTGATGAAACCTCTAAAAATGAAATTAGGAAAAGTAGCCCATTCACAATAGTGTCAAAAATAAATAAATAAAATACTTGAGAATCAATTTAACAAAAAAGGTGAAATACCTATACAATGAAAACTACAGAACACTAAATAAAGAAATTGAAGAAGATCTTAGAAGATGGAAAGATCTCCTGTGCTCTTCAATAGGCAGAATCAATATTGTCAAAATGGTCATACTACTCAAAGCACTATACAGATTCAATACAATCCCAAAAAAATTACTATCATCATTCCTTATAGAGATAGAAAAAGCAATCATGAAATTCATTTGGAAGAATAAGAGACCCAGAATAGACAAAGTAATCCTTAGCAAGGGAGTGAAGCAAGAGACATTACAATACCAGACCTCAAACTATACTACAAACTATAGTAACAAAAATGGCATGATACTGGCACCAAAGTGGACATGTAGACCAATGGTACAGAGTAGAAGACACAGAGACGTAAATACAGTTATCTTATAGTTGACAAAGGTGCCAAAAACGTACATTGGAGAAAAGATAACCTCTTCATTAAATGGTGCTGGGAAAACTGGAAGTCCATAAGCAGCAAAATGGAACTAAACTCCTATGTCTCACCATGCACAAAACTCAACTCAAAGTGCATCATGGATCTAGGAATTAGACCAAAGACCCTGTGCCTAATAAAAGAAAAATAGGCCCAACCTTTCATCATGTCATATTAGGCCTTGACTTCCTTAACAAGACTCCTAAAGTGCAAGAAATAAAAGCAAGAATCAATAAATGGGATGGATTCAAACTAAAAGGTTCTTCTCAGTAAAAGCAATAATCAATGAAGTGAACAGAGTGCCTACATTCTGGGAGCAAATTTTTGCCACATGCACATCAGATAGAGCACTAATCTCCAGGATATATAAAGAACTCAAAAAACTTAACACCAAAAAGCAAACAACCCAATGAATAAATGGACAAAGGAGCTGAACAGGCATTTCTCAGAAGAAGATGTACAATTGATCAACAAATATGGGAAAACAATGTTCAACATCTCTAGCAATTAGAGAAATGCAAATCAAAACTACTTCAATCTCATGCCAGTCAGAATGGCAGTGATCAAGAATACAAATAAGTGTTGGTGAGGATGTGGGGGAAGAGGCACAGTTATACATTGTTGGTGGGACTGCATATTGGTGTAACCAATCTGGAAAGCAGTATGGATATTCCTTGGAATAGAACCACCATTTGACCCAGCTATTCCACTCCTCAGTCTATACCCAAAAGACTTAAAAACAGCATACTACAGTGATGCAGTCACTTCAATATTTATAGCAGCTCAATTCCTATACTGTGGAAACAACCTAGATGCCCTTCCATAGATGAATGGATAAAGAAAAACTGTGATATATATATATATACACAATGGAATATTACTCAGCCATAAAAGAGAATAAAATTACGGCATTTGCAGGTAAATGTATGGAGTTGGAGAATATCATGCTAAGCAAAGTAAGCCAATCTCAAAATACAAAAGACCAAGTTTTCACTCTGATAAATGGATGCTGATCTATAATGGGAGAGGGAGCATGGGAAGAATGGAGACACTCTGGTCAAAGGGGAGGGAGGAAAGGAAAGGGGACATGAGGGCAGAAAGGATGGTGGAATGAGATGGACAACATTGCCCTAGGTTCATGTGTGACTGCACATATGGTGTGATTCTACATCATGTACAACCAGAGAAATGAAAATTGTGCTCCATCTGTGCACAATGAATCAAAATGCATTCTGCTGTCATGTATATCTAAGTAAAATAAAGAAAAATGATATAACAAATCCTCAAACTTTTCATCTAAATATAATGCATACTGAATCAAATAGCTATACATATTAAAATATCAAAAATTGCCTGTGAAAATATTTAGGCAGAAAATGGCAGGAAAATTGGCCAATACTGAAGAAGAAAAACATTTAAAATGCTTTTGTTTGTTTCATTTAATAGCAATTGTGGAGATAGTCTAGTAGATTCTGTTAACAGTTGCAAGATATTTTCTGAGTTGTTGCTTGGTGTGATTTATGTACATGTAGCTTGACTGTTCAACTTAAATAATTTTAAAAAATAAAAATGAATAACAAGTGTGGAAATATGTACTTATTGACATCCATTCAGACTACACAAGATCAGGGTACTTTGGCCGTGTCTGAGTTTCTTAAATTCCTTTGAATTAAAAACATGTTCACATCAGCTGAAAATGCTTTGACATTCCTCTTATTTATCTTGCAGTAAAAATAATGACATTATAATGATGTTAGGGAGAAAATAATCTTTTTTAGACACATGTCTTATATCCTCTGTATGTACAAAGTGTGACTTGTGCTGTCATCTTTATGATCAAAAATTTGACAAGTGAGTATTTAGCATTTCTGACCTATGTAATGGGAGAAAGGTAAGTAACAATGTGTTCACAGTAGAGATAACTCAACAATATATAATTGTGATAGCAGAATGATGAACCTTTTCCCCTCCCCTCATGATGTCTATATCCCAGTCCTGAAACCTTGGATTATGTTAATATACATGGCAAAGAACATTACAGACACAATAATTGAGGATTTTAAGATGAAAGTTTAACTTTGATGTTCTGGGTGTCCCAATGCATCACCTGGTGTCTTGTAAGTAAATTAGTAAGGCAAGAAAGCTTCTACCAGAGTCTTATCAGTTAAGAAAGACTTGACTGGACAACATTGGTTTGAAGATGAAGGAGCGGACCAGAAAGGAGGAAATACAGAATGTGAATAGAAAAGGAAAAGGAAAGAGAGTAGATCCTTCCTGGGATGAAAATACAAAATGTAGGATGCTGACAATTTCAGTTAAGTAAAACTTATTTTGGACTTCAGTACTGTTAAATAATGAATTTGTCTTGTTTCAAGGCACTAAGTTTGTGTTAAATTGTTATAGCAATGATAGGAATCTAACAATATTTCTACATTGAAGAAACTATTTCTATCCTGTGGTTTTCAAAGTTATTTTATGATAGAACATGTTTTTTACCTAAACTTATTCAGTTATTTTTACATACCTTTTCTATCTGTTCAACATAGGTTTAATGAAATTAGTGATGATAAATTGTGATAATTTGGAAATAATACCCCATTCATGTCTAAATATTGCTCTTTGTCATAGTTTCAGACATTTATATGGAAGAATGATTTGCAAAAAAGTTATATAACATTTTCTAGATTGAGATAAACTTAGAATAAGTATTAAAAATTGGAAAATAAGATATATAAAATAGTATAATGATCCTTACAAAGCTTGAACATAATCATTGCCACAATATTATATCCATTAAATATGTTTTGAATTATGTTAAAAGATGGTGTACAATAATATTTCAAAGGGACAATATATACTGACTCATTCATCTCCCATGTTCACAAAAGCTAAGAAATAGGCAAATAGATAATTCAAATCAAGTAGTTAATTTTATTATGATAAAATTTGATTGAAGGAAGTGGCCTGGATATAAAACTATAGTGACCTTTATTATACTCCCTTCAATATTAAATGTACATGCTCAGTCACATAAAGGAGGAATCATAGCTCATGTCAGTGCAGCATAGTTAAAAGTGGTGGTGAGCAAAAGGAAAGGCCTCTTCTGTTGGCCAGGAGAACCACAGAAGGACCAGGGACTTTCTCCCAGAGGGCTCAGTGCTCTCTTCACAATGCAGACATAATTAAAACTAATACATTAAAAAGCCTAGGATTTAGAAGTAGTTCTGTCATAAAGACAAGGAATAAAGGAAAACAATGTCCTCCAGTTCTGTGATATATAATGAAAAAAATCAGTTTTTTTTAATGTTACAAACATTTGTAAGACTAATGCGGTGTTAATTAATCTAAAATAAAGGATATGTGAAATCTGTGGTTTTTTCTATGGATACTTTATGGAAACAGGAGTAACTATACTATATTGAGATTGAGCAAATTATTTGATCACACTGCAAGTCTAAAGTTTGAGAATATATTAATTTCTGTAGTTGTCTTTAAATAAAATGATACCATTCATACATTTAATGGTTACTATTTCTTGAGTACCAAATTATATTATAAAAGCTATACCAAATGAAGGCAGATGGGAGAAAAAGTAGAGGAAAGCTATACATAAAATCATAAGGAACAAAGAAAAGAAGAAAGGCCAAAAGCAAATTTGAAAGTAAAGCAGTGTTTAGACATTTATAGTAAAATTAAATGTTAATGATGCGAGTTTAACCCAAGAGAGGAATGCTCTATTTAAAACCTGATGCAAATCAAAACCACATGAGATATCACTTCAAACCATAAAAATGCTTATTATCAAAAAACACTATAGATAACAAGTGCCAGTAAGGATATGGAAAAGAGAGGACATTGACACACTATTGATAGAAATATCAATTAGTACAACCAGTATAAAAATAGTCTGGAGTTTCCTCAGAAAATTAAAAATGAACTACCGTATTATCCAGCAATCACACTATTGGGTATATATTCAAAGGAAATGAAATTTGTTGTATCCAATGGATCTCTTCACTACCATGTTTACAATAGTAAAAAAATTGAAACTAGCTGAGTGTTCTGAGTGTTCAGCAGCTGATGAGAGGATAAATAATATGTGGTTCATAAACATAATAGAACATTATTCAGTCATAAAAGAGAGTGAAATCCTGTCATTTGTGACTTCATGGATAAAACTGGAGATAATAATATCAAGTGAGATAAAGCAGGCACAGAAAGGAAAGTGATGCAGGATGTCACTCATGTGTGGAGTCAAAAAATTTGATCTCACAGAAATTGAGAGGAGAATGGTAGAGAGTATTGGAAGGGAGATTTGGAAAGTTGCTCAGTGTGTGCCAAGTTATAACTGGAGCAAGAAGTTCTAGTGTGCTATTGTCAGTATGTGACTATAAATAACAATAATATACTGGACATTTCAAAAAGCTATAAGAAAGGATATTGAATGTTTTCAACATTAACAAATAGTTTTTGAGGTGACACATAGGTTTACCTGATTTGAACATTGTGCAATGTATACATGCATCGAAACATCACATTGCCTTATTAAGATGTCAAATTTTATAGTTTTATATAGCATTTATGAAATAAATATAATTGAAAAAAAGAAAGAAATATACAAAACAAGCTGCTTGACTTTTACTACCTAACATTTGAAAGATGTTATTTTTCTGTGCTGTTCATTAGAAACTTTCAGTTCTTCATTTACATATTTGAAGTTAATATAGGCATTAGAAGCAAAGACTAATGAATGTAAAGTAAGAAAATTTTGGACAAATACTAGAATAAATACTAGATATCTCTAATAGAATATTCCTCGTATTCATTTTGACAAAGAAATCTATGAAAAGGTACTTAACACATAATAAAGAAAATATGTATGGTATCCAAAATACCTACATACCATTGTTTACTTAGTAGAATTAACCAAGGGAGGGGAACACTTTGTGCCAATTTGGTAAAGATGAACATTTGGTAAAAGAGGAAATTCTAGTAACAATCAACTGTTCAAAACTTGACTATTAAAATTCAACATATGTGCATTAGAGTTCTCTAGAGGAACAAAGCCAATAAAATCATATTTAACTACATTTATTCATATCTATATATCTATCTACATGTGCTTACAGAAGGTTTATTAAGAGGTTTATAGGATCAGTGTCTGGATAGTCCCACAATGGTCCTCTACACACTGAAGAACCAGGGGAGGCAGTAGCTGTTCAATTCAAGAAGTAGGAAGTCTCAGAACAATGGCAATCGAAGATTGAGCCCCAGTCTCAGGATAAAGCCCTGGAAGCTCCCAGGAGAGTCACTGGTGTGAATCTGTACTCAAAGGATGAATAATCTAGAATCTGGTGTCCCGGGATAAGGGAAACGCATAAAATGTACCTGCTCGGGAACTGAGCTTGTATGCACTTGGTTGTTTCCTCCTTCCTTCCCCATTTGATGGTGTTCAAATGCAGGATTATTCATCCTCAATTCACTGACCACAGGCCAACCATCTCTGGAAATGCCCTCATAAACACACCTTAGAATATGTTTTACTAATTTTCTAGGTGTCTCTCAATCCAGTCAAGACTAACCATCACAGCATTTATATCCAATGATCCAGTAATTTTGTCTTAGATAATTTTCCATATACATATACACATATACATACAATACATACAATATAAATACATATATGCATACATAAATACAATATACACATATAGACATACATACATATATACACACACATACATATGCATACAATATACATACATGTACAATATACATACATATGTGTACATGTCATGTATAATACATATGAAATTGTATTATATATACACAAAATTTATATATATTTATGTCACAGAGATATGCACAAAAATGTTCATAGTATATTTATTTATAATTGTCAAAATTGAAACCAATATATTTCTTTTAAGCATAGAATGAATATTGTAGATACATAAAATAAAAATTCTATGTAACAATGAAAATGAATTTATTATAGCTATACACAACATGAATGATTCACAAATACATAGTGACATGAAATAAGCTTTTGTAATAGACTAAATTACAAATGTAATGTGCTTGACACTTATGAAGTGGTTATTATTGTTCCATTTCATAGGTGAATAATATGAGTGTTAATAGGAGTCATTAGTCACATTTTTTTTTTTTTTTTGGTACTAAGGATGGAATTCAAGGGTGCTATATTACTAAGGCACATACCCAGCACAATTTGTTTATGTTTTATTTTGAGACAAGGTCTCACAAAGTTCCTTAGGGCCTTGCTAAATTGCTGAGTCTGGCCTTGAATGTTGAATCCTCCTGCCTCAGTCTCCTGAGTTACTGGGATTAGAGAATTGCACCACCACACTGGGCTAAAAGTCACATTTTTTGATAACTGTAGTGAAAATAAAAAGAATCAGGAGTTACATTATTTTGGCCAGATTTTTGGAAATACATAAAAAATTGTGTTGCATTATGAACAATATACTACTGCATATAAAATGACAGAAAGGTACTTGTTTACGCAAAAATGTAGACTTTTTACTAATCTCATAATATGTAGTTTAAAAGTTATAAAATTGAGGTTTAAATTTATATTTCTTACTTTCTCAATTCTATACACATAGTACAGCAAAATTTCAAAGAATATACATAAGTAAATTCATAATCATGCAATAAATAATAGTAAAACTACCTGAAAATAAATTTTAAAAAATTAAAATTTTTACTGCAATATTATTGAAAGGAAAAATTAAAAACACAATTATAGTCAGTAAAACACAACTTAGTGAAAAAGCTGACACTTTTTGCCCCTTTCAAAATGCTTTCTGAAGCATTTTCCATTAGTGATAGTTAGTTTGTGAATGACTACTTGCTTTATTCTTTATGTTGTGTCAGTATTTTTACCTATAAGTAATTCTGATTTACACACTTAATGATGATAAATCATTTTCCTTTGGGGTTTAGGTAGGACTTTCTAAACAGTTTTGGAAGAAGTGAGTGTGGGATTGAGCTCAGTTTTCACGTCTCATTCACATGTTACATACCTCTTTAGATATGCAAATAGCTGTAGATCACCTCTGAGAAGAATTGCTCATGTGAAGATGATTGTCTCTTTGTTTATAGCCAAATTTTTCCAATATTATGTGTTTTGTTGAATAAATGCTGTTTGCACACTGTGGGTCTCTGCCTCAATAGTCTTTGTACTTGCTAGCACCTTGAATTGAGAATAGAATAATTTGAGAATAGAGAAGGGGATTTTTCATACAGGGTTTCATTTCTAGTTTGTGAATTATTTTCCAGGTAATTATGGTCAATTTGCTGAAGTTTTGCTGTGAGTCCTGCACATAATAAATGCAAACTTTTTCTTTTTCATTATAATTAAACAATAATGTGACTTATAACAATAAAAAAATAACATTCCCAGTAACTTTATTATATTGCAAAAATAATCACATAATAAGGACCATTTACTGCTACAAGGTAGCCAGGCTTTATTTATATATCAAAGAAAATTTATGCCTTTTTATCTCTTTCCAATATTTAGTACCCTACAGAATTTATAAAACAGAAAATCTTTCTTACTTTCCTGCTGCTTCTCTTGGGTGATTGGAATGTTTATTTTAATAGCATTCTTTTTTTTCCAGGCAGGTTATCATTCATCAGACTTTGGCATTTAGTGGAGAATGACTCACTAAAGGACCCAGACTTTCCTACTGTTTGAAACCATTATCTAAAGCCAAACATGATTAAATACACTCAATGTTTGACCCCAGTGGAAGAACCAAACTAGTTAGTGCACAATGCCATTGGAATAACTACTTGAGTATTTAAAGACCACCTACATGGATGTGTTACATAGAAAGAGTGAGGAAAAAGCTAATTGTGCATTTAAACCACCATGTGGTAGCCAATGTGTTTCCTTAAATGAGCATAGAAAGCTGCAATTGAAAATTATTTCTGACTTACAAGAATGAAAATATCTTGCTTAAGATACAAACACAGTCTGCACTAAAATTGGGTTCTGATAGAAATACAGATGGAAGAAGAAAGAAACTGCCTGTTGTTTTGCACCTCTCAAGCTAAAAATATATATATATGTTATATATATATCAATTTTATTTTATGCTAATTGAAGAAAAATATCAATACTCAAATGGTGCTGTTTTTGTTATGCATTTTTATCTGCATGGAAAAAAGTAGATAAATAATACAGCTTCATCCTATGACAACATATTTTGTATCATGTTTACAAAATGATGAAACCAGATGTTACCATGCTGTGATATTCCCTAATTGTTACATTGTATAAATATACTTTGTGTGTGTGTGTGCTGTGTACCTTCTTTTTCAAGTAAAATGATCAATAACAATTTATGAAAACAAAACGAAAATTTTGATAAAGAAATAAGTGGTATATTTACTTTATGCAAAATTTTTATGTATTCTGAGATACTGAAGTGAGAAAGCCCACTATCCCTTTATTTTTTTTTGTTTGTGTTTTGTTCTGAGGCAGGAAAGTAGATAGGCAGTTAGGATAAGGGTCCCAGAGAAGAGAAAAAGAGGAGTCCACACCATCCTGAGGACATGAGGTCCATGAGTACATCCTGTAGTTGCCCCTGACAGCTGCAATTACAACAGTTCTTCCTCATTACCGCCACTCATACCGCTAGCAATGACTGACCACAAAATGTACTCCCACCCCAAGTGCTTCCTCTTCTCAACAGAAGTGTTAAACCACAAGGTTGGACTGTCCTTTAATTATGTAATTAACAAATTTAATTTATGCACTTCTGTTTGATTTATTAAAAGTAGAACTTAAAGAGCTTGATTGGTCTGTGCTAGCATCCCTTATTAACACAGTCCTCACCAATCACCTATTGTAGGCCATCAGATATACTTTTCAAAAAGACAAAGACCCCAGTGGTACTCTCCCTTGGGACCCTCTTCCTTACTGTTGGAGGCTTTCTCTGCTTTCAATAAATGTGTTTTTTTTTTTGGTACTGGGGATTGAACTCAGGGGCACTCAACCACTGAGCTACATCCCCAGCCCTATTTTGTGTTTTATGTAGAGATAGGGTCTCACAGAGTTGCTTAGTGCCTTGCTGTTGCTGAGGCTGGCTTTGAACTCACGATTCTCCTGTGTCGGCCTCCCTAAGTGCTGGGATTACAGGCTTGCGCCACCGCGCCCGGCTTGTTTTCAATAAATCTTACACTATACCATCATGGATCTCATTCTTTGAATTCATGAGACAAGAACCCATTGACATCTCCATTTTTCCATGGAAAAAGAACTTGGAGAAGAGAAAGCAGAGCTCCCTTGTCCATATTACTCACCACTCCATGGATCCTGGATGAGCCTCCAAGGTGAAACCTGGAGACATCATGATTAAGTGCTTTTCTCTACTTAGAGAAGAGTTAAAAATTAAAAAAAAAAATTGCCATGTGAATAGTCCATACCAGTCTCAGTCACAGGTGTCACTGTTTAGCCGACCTGCGTTAACTTAACTCTTGCATTAGCAGCTGCTTAGAATCATTGAACGCAGGCCTGAGGACATTGTCTTTCTCTTCTTGAAAACCATGTATCCAGTAGTGTCCAGTCCTCATTGACAAAGAGAATGCTATGAGATTTTTATCCATTTTCAAGCTTAACTATTTTTATAAAGTCTCATGGATGTGGCATGGGACAGATCAGAGACAAAGGTTATTATTACTCATGGCACAGAAAGAGCATGAGTACTGCCCTGTTTGTATCAGCTTCCCTTGCCTCTTAACCCATGGTGGAGTTTCAGATAGGCTCAGACAAAGACTGCATGCATACTGGGTTATATTTTTATGAGAAAACAGAGTTGAAGTCATTTGAGTCTATAATGGGTAGCAAACATGCCTGCTCTTTGCTCCAGGTATAGACATGAGCTTTACTGTAGTGGGCAGGAAATGCACAAGTCCTTTTCTGAAAAAAGAGACAGCAGCTCTGTTTTCCAAAGCTCACTGCTCTGCAAATAACTTTGAATAGTAATTCAGAAAAATAGTAAGTCAGTGCTTCTATTCACAAGATCTTCAGACTTTGGGAGGCCAAGACAGGAGAATCGCGAGTTCAAAGCCAGCCTCAGCAAAGACAATGTGCTGAGCAACTCTGAGAGACCCTATCTCTACATAAAACACAAAATAGGGCTGGGGATGTGGCTCAATGGTCTAGTACCCCTAAGTTGTTCAATCCCCGGTACCAAAAAAGAAAAAAAAATCTTCAGAAACACTGGACTATATTACAGAATTATATCACAACATATATGTGAAAGTACAGAATAACAGAAAAAAATATTATTGAAAACTACTTCCCTTTTGTCATTATGAAGTGATAGTTAAGAGGAATATTCCACATTTATATTGCATATTTTAGCATAATGTTTATATTGATGTTGCATATTAACATAATATTTTATTTTTAACTTTTAAAATTCCCATGTTGATATTTTAATTTTATGAGGGTTTTGATCCACATTTGATAATGCAAGAATTTCTAGAATTCTGTGTCTTCTTTGCCAAACTTTCATATACAAATGAATTTGTGTATGTATATAAACACATATATAATTTTTAAAGTATTGTTAATATAATCTAGTTACATATTTAGACAAAATTGTAAATATATCTTAAAAATATGTCTCAGAATACATTTTACTAAACTATTGGCTGTTTAGTAATCTTGCATTAAATTTTAGTATTCAGCATGTTAGAAGTTATTAATTACTGACAAATATATATATTTTCTTGATATCTTAAAAATAAATAGTTGATAGAGAAAATATATTCTGTCATTTCTGTGATAGATATGATGCAAGTCAACCTTAAACTTAAATTGACAGATTAGGTACATGGAAAAAAATCAATTGTTAAGTGTATTTTAGTGGCTGGTTTGACAATTATATACTAAAACATACAGAAACAGGACCAATATTAAAGAAATTTATCAGTTATAAAATCTTTTATATTAACATGAATTTTTTGAACTATCAGATACATATATGCTATCAGATAATAAACAGTTTATATATCAGATACATACATAAGACTTTATGAGTTCTGTCTTTAATCTTGCCCAGAAAAAGTTCCTCTTTTGGTCACCTGTAAATATCTGGTGTGATATATACTTATTTATCATTTCAACATTTTAATGTGTGGAAAATGCTTGTTCATCAGACATTTTTTTCCTTAATTGAGAATAAGCTGTACAGTTTATAGGAAATGAAAAGGCGAGCCTTGCAAATGAATGAGTCAGTGTGCATAATAAAATAACAATTTCACAATAAAGTAAATATTATAGAGATTGTTGACTGAATGAGCTAGAGGAGTAACTATGTTTGCTTCCCGTCAGTGTCACACCTGCTTAGAGATTAAATTGCATTATTTTATGCTACATTAAAATGGCATTTTCTAGAGTGATATTTTATGACTCTAATAGGCAGTTGTGAATGCCTTTGTAAACTCAGCAACATTCTGCTTTCTGCAGTGAACATTTCTATTAGTGACAAATCATCCATAATTTTACTTCAGTTAAGAAGGAATGTTAGCCAGGACATAGTTATACACATCCGCTTTTTCTGAACCAGAAAAATAAGACATTTTAACATTACTAATAACTTCTAAATTCAGGCAGATGGAACTTCAATTTAATGCTTCATCTGAATATCACCCCCTACAAATATTAATGCTGAATAAAAGCTTGGTTTTTGAAGAAAGAATATGTATTCTATTTCATAATTTTACATTAGATTATATTTATAAACTGAATGCAGTTGACAACTTCTAATATGTGCATATTTTATTTTTATTAGAAACATTTTGATTTCCATGTGTCCATAACTTAGTTATTTTTCATTTCCTATTGACTACTGAAAATTTTTAGTATTAGATTCATATTCTTGAAATTACAACTCCCATTGACCTAAGGGGACTGTAAATTTTAATCATATTTTTAGCATATAGATTTTTTTCTTAAGCATTGCATTTTTTATTTAAACATCATGGTGACTATATAATAAAGTTAGTGTTATATTCACTTGGAATTTATAACTGCTTTCTAATAGCGAAGCCTATCATTTTATTGTTGGTGGAGGCAATGGGACAACCTAGCTCCTACTGGAATTGCACAATCTTCCCTTCATCCTTTCTTCAGCTTACTCTCCTCCATCAATGCCTCTTTCCATGTTGTCTACGAGAAGGCTTACTACTCTAGATTCGGCATTAATAACCTTCATTCTGTGGGCCACGCTCAGCCTGGAGTCTAATTATACAAAGCATTTGAGTGAAAATGGATTTAACATTTTTAAAGGGTTGAATGGAGAAAAAGAACTAGGAGGAGGAGGGAAAACAAGAACAATAAAAACAAAAACCAGAACCAGAACAAGGAGGAACAAAGCAAGGAAGGGACAGGGGAAAGTTACATAGATCATATGTGACTTTCAATGTGTCAATTATTGACTATTTAGACATTTCAAGAAAATATTTATTGACCTTTGCTCAAATACCTTGTGAGATCAGGTTCTCCTTCAGTTTCAAATATCAAATTTGATAAGCTTGCCTTAATTCACACATATCCTTCTCCTTTTTCTACTCACATTGTGAAAGTTGCACATTTCTTTGTTTTCCTATGGTTTACTAATCCTATGATGTATATTTAAATGCCACAATTGAAATGACTTTCTCCATTGATGATCATTTTTTTTTGTATCTTAGATTTTTCAGCTAGCAATTTTCTAGCCATAAGGAAACACACTCTACTTATAATAACAAAATTCATTAAGTGTTAGAATTTAAACCTACAGATATATGCCTGAATTCTGCTTCCATGGCTTTCCTACTCTAGCAATGTTTCTGAAAGTGAAATCCTGGGTGGGGCGGGTTTGCCTTAGAACTACAGATCAACCCTCTTTTTTCTGTGTATATCTCTGTGAGTTAAGCTTTTCTTCATGAATTCTAGCTAAATTGCAATATCAAAAGAGATTGAATATAGAAGTAAACATGAGAATCCAGTTGGCTTTTACTAAGATAGACATTTGATAGAACTACATAGAATGTATAAAAGAATAACTGTTTGAGCTTTTTTATATTGTAAAATATAGTTTTATTCTTATATAGTGTATTATTGTTAATATATAATGAGTTTATTTTTGGTTTAAAAATTAACAATTTTTTAAAAAAAATTAGGTTGAATTTCTAAATATTGAACCACATACTCATACAAACAAAAACTACTTAATTTCCTTAGACAAGAAATTTTGAGAAACACTGCACCATAACATGATTTCAACTTAAGTAATAACTAAACTACAACAGATCTGTCCAAATATGGAGAACTGCCATATCATCTACATGACGAAGTTCTTTATGATATTAATACCATTCTAGGCACAGAATAAGTGCTTAAGAAATGTGCATAAGTAATGATGTAGTGCATAGAAAAATTAATTTATGAGTGAATAGATGAAGAAATCAAAGCAACACAGCTAAATAGATAAACTCAGTGGGAAATCTGTGATAGGTCGTGAGTGACTTACAGGACCTTCAGCTAATACAAAGCCTGTCATCATTTGTACAAAACAAACAGGGAATAAAGGCATGCCACAAGGTAGTTGTCACTATCTTCTCTGATTAATACCACATTCCCTTACACTTCCCTGACTATTGCATACTCAGTAAAATGACCATGCCAGATCCAGAAGTAATAACATGATTGCTACTGAACTAAGTAAATTCTAGCTTATATGAGGACTTATATGATGTTTAATGAATTACTGTATGGCTATGTTTTTGCCTTGTTGTTGTCAGAGATTCAAAATGTTGACAGAAAACTACTATGTTGAAAAAAGCAACAATTTTTAAAGCATTTGAATAATTTGGAAAGACAAACAAATCGTAGTTTATAATTTTAAATAATATATTTACAAAGAAGAGCAGGAAGGATAAAATTAAAAGAACATAGAATGACATTTTAATGTATATTTTCAAACAGGGAATGCAAATGACGTCAAAGAAGCTCCTTGGAATTTTCAAGACTACCCTGAGATTTTGTTTTCTCATTTAGCATATTTTCATGTGCTATGTAAAATACTTAGAAAAGCTTTTCAGGAAAGGATTAAAACAAATTTTTGTGGGATTTTATTTCTGCCTGCAGTTCAGGAAAATATTTCAAACTTAATTATTTGGAAATCCAATTACTTTTAATCCTAGCCATTCTTTTTAAAGAAATGACACTGCAATAATTATTGAAACATTATGTTTAGTGAGTTAAACATTCCAATTAGAAAATAATGCTACTATAGAACATAATTTTTATTTAAGGAAATACAATGGGAAAAAAAGTAGGAAAACTATACAAGTAGGACCCAAGGAATGAAGAAATCAATTGTTCAAAGAAGGATAATTTTCATTTTGACAATTTTCATTTAGAGTGTGAATGGACACCACTCTATTTCTTATGATGTTTTGAAAGCCGTATTTAAGAATTTGTTTCTGCTGGGCACAATGGCTCATGCTTGCAATCCCAGTGGCTCAGGAAGCTGAGGCAGGAGGATAGCGACTTCAAAGCTAGCCTCATCAACTGCAAGGCACTTGGCAATTCAGTGAGATCCTGTCTCTAAATAAAATACAAAATAGGGCTGGGGATGTGGCTCAGTGGTTGAGTGCCCCTGAGTTCCATTCCCAGTACCTTCCTCCCCACCCCCCCCCAAAAAAAATTGTTTCTATTGAAATCAGCAAATGGTTCGGAGAAAATACCAACTGAATTTTTTTGTTACACATATAAACTTCGCTTTTGAAAGACCTAACCTACCACTTGTCTTAATCTTCAATAAGGAATGAAGCACATAAACTCCAATAATTTCAAGGTTTTGCATTCCTATGTCATATTTTCCTCTCATACAAAATTACTTGCAATGTCCAGTATCAAAGTCTGAAAATAGTCTTTTTCCTCCAATTTAAACTCTCATGTGTACTTAAGTGATGAAACAGTGACCTACCTGAGTCAAAAGCTAAGAACATGTATAAGTGGGATAGGGCACTATCAAAATAAAAATAGTATTGGTTAATTAAAAACAGTAAGACATTGAGAAATATTAAAGTTTATTTTACTATTAGCATCAGTTCAGGTATATGAAATGAAACAAAAATATATTCATTATCAGTACATCTGATTTTTAGTTATCAGAAAAGTACTTCAGGAATAATTGACAAAAGTAATGTTAAGAATACTACAGCAATTATTGCCATTATGATTATAAAATATGCTTTTACTTTCTCATTTCTTTAATAAACTCTCCCTACTGTTAAAATGAACCAAGTCATTATCATGGGTAGACTGACTTTTCAGTAGATTTCTCTATGTCTGGTCTTTTCCTTCTCTCATCTTTTCTTTCTAAGCAGAGTGATTGCTATAGAATCTAAAAATCAATCCTGTTGTATTCCCCAGTTGAAATTCTCCTCATAATTCTAATTGGACATAAAATAACACCAACAATGTTTACCATTATATACACATATTGCAAAAATGACAGTTAATCTGAAGAATTAATAATGTACATTCGTTATTTTTTAAGAAAAACATACAAGATTGATTTTATCTATTTGCTTCAGGTAAGTCATTCTTGAGTTAGCAATGGGCACACAACTCTTCGTGGTTCATAAACACTTCTGGTTCCTTACTGAAATCATACAATTGGTATAAATTGAATTCTTATAGTTTTGATATTCAGCAAAAGAGATATATGAATGCATGTCATGCTGTGAGTTCAAACAGCATTGACATTTACTATTAGAAACTTCCTGAATGCTATTGTGTTTTATGATAATGTCTTAGATATATAATTCTCTTTAAAATACAGTTTGAAATTACCCTGAACAAATTTTCTTCGATTTACTTAAATTACTGCAAGCTAAAAATTTCACAGGCATAATTTCTATGCCCCATGAGGTATTGTTAGGGACAATTCATCTCATTTGTATAGTTCATAAACATTTTCTTGCTAATAAACACTACATAAAAATCTTTTGAATGAATACTTCTATTCAATTACACGAAATATCACCACAAGCTTCTGATGTCCAAGTGGGGCAGATTAGAGCTAATCTGAAACTCAAGGGAAATTTGTGGATGTTTTCCCCTGTAAAGATCAAAAACAAATCACATACATCCAATATATGTTGGTGCAGAGTGAACAAGCAGAAAAAAGGGCATGGAAAGGAAGGATGGGACCAAAACAAGACGGAAATCCAATTCAGAAAAGAAATCCTATAGTTCTACTTCCAACATCTGAGTCACATGGCATTGTACTGTTCTTTTCAAATGGCTTGTGTAGCTCCACCCCTTGACCTTGCAGGCTGCAGCCCACATGGACTCTCTCTTGGATTTTTCTTTTTTTTTTTCCTCCTTGATTTCTGCTGCTTTCCTTAACAGACATCCCACATGACTGGCATCTATTAATCTCAGTAGTCTTTATTGCAACTTTGACTTTCTTCTCACTTCTTCATACATCACCATCTCAGGGACAGCCTACAGAGATCCTGACTCTTCTACACTTTGCTTGGCCTCAGAAGTCTTCCTTTTAAATCTTGGTGGAAGCCTCCATGATATCTTAACTCCAGCATCTTGCATTCCTGCAGAATCAGCACTACATTGTTGATACCAAGGTCTGCCACCATCCTAACAGTAGTCAGAACCCTTGGGACCATGGGTTAATGAATCAGCCTTTGGATGTGTGGGCAGGTGCATTTGGTAAAACAACTTCCTAGGCTCTCCTGTACAAGCAGCATGCTCTACTGGTCTCTTCTCAAAGGAACTTTTGCTACTATATCCTTGAGCCTCAGATGGGTGTGGTCTTGTCAATTCCTGAGATGTCTTCAAGCTATCAGTCTTATTATCTCTGGATAAAGTATTTAACATTTCCTTAGTGGTTGTAATCTCTTTAACTCCCACAACTTCCTTAACTCCTGTTTTACTTACAGTTTCCTGACCAAACTACAAGTTTTTCAAATATTTTTGTTCTGTTTTCTGCTCCTGATTATCATAGCAAATTTGACTAAAAACTGCCAGCAATGTTCATGCCTCTCCTGAATGCTGTACCACCTTTAAATTACTCTGACAAATTAACTAATCCATTACCTTTGAATTAAACCTTACATAAAATCTCAGGACATGGGCAAAGGGTAGACAACTCTTAGTCAGAAGGTAACATGAATGGTCTCTAGTCCAATTTCAAAATGAGTTCTCCTCTGATACTCATTTGCCCAGTTTATACTGTCTAAAGTCCTTTTAGTATTCTAGCTCTTTCCTCTCCTACCAGAATCATCCATTAAGCTCCTTTTCCAACAATCTAGTTTTTCCAGCTTGTAGCTCTCAATGACTCAAAATTCCTCTCCTAAACTCCATAAAACTCCAAAAGCTTCTTAATCACATGGTCATGTTAGTTATAGAAACAACCCCTCTTTAAGTACCAATTTCTGTTTCAGTCAGCTTTTTCATCACTGTGACAAAAAGCCCAGACAAGAAAAGTTAGAGAAGGAAAAGTTTATTTGGCTCATGATTTCAAAGGTCTCAAGTCTATAGAGAGCTTACTCCATAGCATTGAGCCTTAGGTGAGGCAGAACACCATGGCAGAAGGGTGTGGAAGAGGAAAGCCACCCAGAAACATGGCCATCAGAGAGCAGAAAGAACTCTGTTCACCCAGGACAAAATATGCACCCACAGGCATACCTTCAACAACCTACCTCCTTCAGCTAGTACCTAGTTAATCTATTCAAGATTTTTCATGGACCAATTAGGTTATAGCTTATCTAATCTTTTCACTTCTGAATGTTCTTCAATTATCTCACACATGAGCTTTTGGAAGAGACCTCATACCTAAACCAGAACAGCTATGAATTGAAAAATTTGGTTGATTGATATTTCCAAGGAAATCTTCTTTCATGGAGGCTTCCAAGTATTTAGTGGATAAGCATAAAATTAAAAGAATAAATTGTAATTACTTCTAATATTTATGTCTATAAATTGCATAAATATAATAATAAATCAAACTATGATTCAATTTTTAAATCACATAAAATAGTGTCTAAAATGACAAAATAATGAAAATAGAAGTACTTGTTCTATTAGTTCTCCCAAATAAGCCAGGGTCCTGTACCTCTAGTGAAAAGTTGGTAAGCCTGATTCAAGAGAACAAGAATAGAGATTAGATTTTGTAGGTTAAGAGACATGAAGGACCTCAATTCAGAGTGTTTTTATTATTCTTTAATACATAAGATATAGAGTCCATTCATACCATACGAACAACTAGGGTTGATTTGTCATTAGATTTGTGATGTATTTCAACAACATCACTTCAGTCTTCTTCAATCTCTTTACTTAATGTGTGACTCATGCCATTCATATATTCATTCAAAAGGGTAAAAATGTTAAATTGTCCATGAATTTCATGGATATCCTCTGATGATTGAGTGAAATGACACCAAAAAACATAAGTCAATCTAATATGCTCTCATTAGGATGCATGGATCTTTTCCCCTTTACAGGTTTTGCTGCTGGCTGTGTACATGGGAATATATGTTCATTTATTCACTTTGTAGAATATTTTCTCAATGGAAAACGATTTTGAAAGATCATATTCTAGTGAACCACTGTGTAGAAAAGTGTTATTTGTCTTGTTCAATTTGTTTTCTTTTTTTTTTCCAGGAAATAATACTTCCCTATATTCATACAAAGGATACACAAATTGCTACATTGGCTTTTCACCTACAAAATATTCTGATGGGGTTATTGTAATTATATAAAAGCATGATTTTTAAAGATAAGTACACATTATTTTTAAATTTTTTTTGTCCTACTTAGTAACCAGAATTAGTATATGATATGTAGACAGAATAGAAATGAGTATCAAATTGTGTATTCTACACAATGCTAAATTCTCATTGAATTATAGCTGTATGGTTCCTAGATAAATTCTCAGTCATCAGGGGTAAGGTATTTTTAGTAATACATCTTAAGATTTTGTGTTAATCATGAATAACAAAACTGATTTTTGAAGAGAAAATAGAGAAAAGTGATTTTGGACTGCTCTCAGGAACAAATGGTATGAATTCAAGAGAATTTTGCATTGTACAAGCATTTCTTTCGTCATTAAGGAGGGTGGGGTCAGTAGGATTTTAAATAAATAGATGGAATTAGGCAAAAAGAGCAAAGAGTGCTGACAACATAATGTTCATTGCTTAATAATAGTTACTATCTAAGAATAACTTCCCATATTCACTGAATTAACAATGGTTTATTAAAAATTTTATGTTTCAGAAAATTGAAATACAACAATACATAAAATATCATCCTTTCTTCAAGAGATGTATGGTACAATTCTGGGTATATAAAAGTAAACTGGGGGCTGAGATTGTAGCTCAGTGGTAGAGCGCTTGCCTTGCATGTGTGAGGCACTGGGTTCAATCCTCAGCACCACATAAAATAAATAAATAAATAAAGATATTGTGTCCATCTACAACTAAAAAATATTTTTAAAAAAAGTAAACTGGTGATTCCCTTTAACAGAAGTAATGTGACAGAAGAATATTCACAATATTCTATGGTGACAATAAAGACACACTTAATCGTTCTAGAATAGATGGAAAATAAACTGGTTCCTGAAAGCTGAGCAAGTGAAAGCTCAGGGATAAACGGGGAAGAGCATTTGCAAGTAGTGGAAATGTGGGCATAAAGGTAAAGTCAGGGGTGTGTAGGGTTGGTGGGAGAGTAGTGAGCAGAGCAAGACAGATCATCATTTATTTGAAGGTAATCTGCCACCTTAACCAGATGTATGCTCCATGAAGAATAAACATGTATCTTGTGAAGTGTAAAGGAGAGGGAACAGGAAGTCCCCTGAAGATGTGATCTTCAGTATACCTCTGAAGATCAGTTTACTTTCTCCTCTTTTAGAATTTTGCAGAATTATATTATGAATGTTAGAGGCTAGAGATATAGTTCCATATAGAGTACTTGTCTAGCATGCATGAAAATGTGGATTCAATCTCTAGCACTGAAAACTAAAATCTGTCTCTCAATTTTTGGTTCTTAGCCTCATGATATTTGAATATATTCTAGCTATATACCTGATATTCCTACTGGGAGCTTTAAATAGCTAACTGTACTGCTGACCCTTATGATCTGTGATATATTTGAAAAAACTGACGGAGGAGTATGATCTAAAATGTTAATTTAATTTACAAAAAAAAATTAGATTACTCAATTTTATTTTCACAATATTACCATGAGCTCTTGAACAGAACAGGAAATGATGCAGTTGTGGAGAATGATATATGAGATGGTGGAGATTGAATTCACAAATTCACGAGAAGTCAAATATTGTAGATGAAACAACTAAATAGAGAATGAGATTCTAAAATTTGCTGAATACTAACCAGGGCTGAAAAATATTTGCTGAAACTGGTACAATTCAGATTACCTCTAGAAGAGTCATATCTTATCAGTAGGGCTAAATTAGCTCTAGAAAAATAAAAAAAATTAATATAAGCTTGCCCTAATGAATTTGAAAAACAAGAAAATAAGCCTGGAGAGGATTAGATTTTTCCTGAGAATTATCTTAGTTGCTTCCTAAAAAAAAAAAAAAAAAAAAAAAGAAAAACTCTTACAGGAAAAAAACAAAATCCAGACTTTTAACAACATGTTATCTGCTTTACTTATCAAGTAATATTACAAGATTTTTAAAGAATCAAAAAAATCACATAAATATGCAATATATAAATGTGACAGAGTTACCAATATGAAAGAACAGCCAATAACATGAAAAATAAGATGGAGGTGATGAAAATATATCTTTGAAATCTTTTTATATAGTATGTGGCATATTAAAATATATGTCTTATAGTAAGACCATGGAAAAACATTAATGGTAAATATCATAAACCTTAGCAATTCTTTAAAAAGATCCAGAGTGTAAATAGTAAGCAAATGCCAGAAATACAATGGCACAATTAGTTTAACAAAAGTGGGGAAAAAAATTAAAGTAGAAAAAATATAAATTTGGATCTAAAATAAATAGCAAGATGGTAAACGTAAGTTACATGTATTAATAATTATAGTAAATATAAGGCTTTTTAATTTAAAAGCCAGTGAAAGACAATGATTGTCAGGGTTTTATCTATAAGGTACATACTTAATCTATAAAGTAAAGGAATGGTAAGAGAGACATAATGAAAAAACTAATCAGAGGAAAACTGGAATGTTTATTTTAATAATAGGCATTGCAGACATCTGGATAATATAACCAGAAAAGAATAAGAACATTTTAGCACCACAGCAGGATGAATTCAGTAAAATGATATATATGCCTATTAACACAGGTTCAGAAAAAACAAAACATAGGCTGAACAAATGAACAGACAGAAGAGTAGACAAACACACAATTTTGGTTGAAAATTTCCTCATTCTTAGTCATAAGTAGAAGTAGTTTAAAAAAAATAGAAAAAAAATCACAGTACCATTCAACTAAATTTTTCTGACATTTATTAAACTTCACATGTAACCATAAAAAATGTAAATTCATGAAGTACAGATGGTATATTTACTTCCTTAGTTATATTCAATGCCATAAAATGTCTTAGAAAATGAAAAAATAGTAAAACAAAAACAATTGAATTGCAAATCAAAAAAAGGTTATTTAAGGTTTAGCCAAATAGGTATAAATTAAACAGCTATAAAACAGTCATCAATCAAAAACATCAAAATGCAAGTTAACAAAATTTTTGAATTTAGCTATAAGACAAATAATCAAAATGCATATAATACAACTGAAACAGAGATTAGGTGTAAAACTACAGTATCAAAACAATAAAATAATAAATTCTTAATATCGATTATATAAATTTTCCCTAAATAATATGAAAAAAACAAATTAAATCTAATGGATTTTAATAAAAGAAAGGAAAGTGACCACAGAACAGGCAAGCTATATAAAAATATTAATAAAGCTAATACAAGTTTAAATAAAAATACTAAAAGTGAAAGCCTACAGTAGACCAAAGAAAACCAAAACAGAAGGCACAAACTGCAAGCATAAAGAATGAAAGATGTACAAGTACAGGTTCAAAAGACATTGAGAAAACAAAGAATATTAGAGCAAAGCCATACCAACAGAAAGGACCAATCTGTTCAATGAACACCAAAATTGACATAAAATTGATATATAGAGAAATATAAAATCTAAATATATCTATAAATTATAAAATAATTAATTTGGGGGAAGGCTTTATAAAATATAATTTTAATTATTTTGTGCCAGTAGAATATATTAATTTTACAAACATAAATTTTATCAGCTGTTAAAGCATTTGTAAAAATCATACATCCTACTTTATTGCACAATATCTATAATAAAATATTAATTTTTAAGTAAGCAGACAAAAATGCTTTTAATATAGAAAAGATGATCTAAATTTAAAGACAATCTTTTTTAAGGATATCTACCTAAGGAAACAACTCTCATAGGATATCAACCTGGTCAGAGGCTGTATTTAAAACCATTCCAAGATAATTAATCCCAATTGTATCATCATTGTTAATTAGAAATCTAGACACCACTTAGGGTGTTTCTTATACTTAAAAAATAGTCATGACATTTTTCAATGTGAGCATTTTGAACATCTCTTACATATAAAAAACAATGCTTCCAATTTAATAGACATTTGCAGGTATTTTATCTTCATGAAGATTATGCCTGACAACTTTTTTTCTGTGCATTAATGACCCATTTTAGTTTATGATGATAGAAATCATAAATTAAGTACATTTATTAACATTTATTTATTTAGTACTAAGGATTGAACCTAGGGATGCTTTACCACTGAGTTCATCTTGAGTCTTTTTCACTTTTCATTTTGAGACAGGGTCTCCTTAAGTTGCAGAGGAGCTAGTTAAGTTGTTAACTCTGGCCTGGGACTTGGGATCCTCATGTGTTAGGCTCCTGGTTCACTGGGATTACAGGGGTGCGACACTGCACTCTGCTCTAAAACTTCATCTTTTACCAAGTCAGTTTGTGTATTTGTATCATAAAAATTATTGTCAAAACCATCAAAATGACAGTCTTTTATGTGATTGTGTATTAGTTGGTTTTCCAGAATTGGAGTGGCCCATATCCTACTTTTCTATGCAATATAATCAACAAATAAATCAAAGCCCTAAACTAGAATCCCAAGACAGTCTAATTTATAAAACTATATGATGGAGATTAGTGGGATGTAAACCTGAATATTAAGTTTCTCATAAAGAATATTCTGAGCCGGGCACGGTGGCTCAAGCCTGTAATCCCAGCACTTAGGGAGGCTGAGACAGGAGAATCGCAAGTTCAAAGCCAGCCTCAGCAACAGTGAGGTGCTAAGCAACTCAGTGAGACCCTGTCTCTACATAAAACACAAAATAGGGCTGGGGATGTGGCTCAGTGGTCGGGTGCCCCTGAGTTCAATCCCTGGTACCAAAAAAAAAGAATATTCTGTGCCCAGATCGCTTCTCTAGTGATCTCTATCTCACATTCTGCCATGCAAGAAAACCAATTCTTTACAAAAATTTTTGAATAAATAAACAAAAAGAGCAGAAACACAAACTTTGCAGCCAACTCTACCTATTGCATATCATCACACTAAACATGTGCTAGATGATTTTAAAAGTAAACGCTACAGGCAAGTATCACTGATTAACATAGATGTAAATAGTCTTTTTCTTTTTTGGGAGGGATTGAACCCAGGGCCTTGAGAATGTTAGGCAAGCACTTTACCAACTGAGTTATATCTCTAGCCCTCTAGATGTAATAATCTTAAGATATGGGTTAAATTGAATCTAAATAGTTATACTGGATATCCTCATAACAGTGTATATTATGATTTTATAAATATAAACTTATCCAAATAGTATTAAACATATGAGACATTTATTGAGAGAAAGAACCCATCATGAATAAAGGAGAAAGAAGAACAGGCTGGAGTATTGTTGGGGCAGCGTGCAGGTCTGTCATATGTTAAAGAACAGTTAGAGATGAAAACTGGATAATAAGAATCTTGTACAACAGTATAGCACAGTTTTAACAAAACCTTCATGAGGTTGGGGAATATTTCTTAAGCAAGGGTTGACAATAAATAGAACTGAACACCATGCAGAAATGGGCCTTGCCTAGGACCCCTGTTGCACTCAGTCACTGGCTTAAAGCAGTTCAGGGTAAACATGGCCTAAACAATGCATTTGTCAGCCAAGACAATGAATCAGCTGTTTCTCTGAGGCTCATCTTCAGGAAGGAGAATCGAGCAAGTTGTTTCTCCAGGATGCCAAAGTATTTAGTGTGGTTTATCACAAGAAGATGAAGTGGCTCTAACATGTACAAATAATTCAATGAATTCAGTGTTAGACAACTTTTCAAAAATACCTGTATTAATCAACTTAACAATAGGACTTACTTTGACATGATTTTTAAGTTTCCATACATGCTTGGTTGGTCCACTTGCTTTTAGGCTTGTGGAGGGGAACACATGGTGGAAAAAAGACTCTTCAACTCATGGTCAGGAATTGAAAGAAAAAGGAAAAGGAATAGACCAGGGTCCCCATAATTTCCTTCAAGGACATGAGCAAATGACCTTAGATCTCCCACTAGGGTCTACCTCTTAAAGGTTCTATAACATTACAACAGTGCCATTGGCTATGGACAAAACTTTTAACTCATGGGCCTTTGGGGAACTTTCCAGATCCAAACCATAGCAAATTTCAGTGTATTTACAGAATACCAATGCATTACCTGCAACACTCTTATTAAATATTCTTTTTCAAAATTAAACCATCATTCCTATTCTATAAAAATCTCTCAAATTTAAAAAATAGAAAATACTTATTTTGGCAAGATTAATATCATCTCTCAAAACTCTAAATTTAATATAATAGTTAATAGTGAAACAATGATGTTTTTCACCTACGATTAAGAATAGCATAATGATGTCTTCTCTCACAACTTCACATCAACATAACATAGTGGTTCTTGCAGGACAAAAGAGTCAAGACCTAGGAAAAACATAATAGCTTGGAAATGAAATAATAAGTATTCTCTGTTCACTTCAGGCATGATCATATGTTAAAAATAGCACCAGAAATTAAATTAATTAAAACATGTAACTTTATTTAGCAAGTCCATACATTAACTTGTCAATATAACAAAATCAATTGCAGTTTATATATAATATGCATAAAACATGTAAAAACTGTAAAGATCAATACTGTAGATAATATTAATATTAACCAAAATAACAACTACACAGGGATAAAGCTAATGATAATTATACTAGTTCAATAAAGAAAATACTAACAAATATTGCTGAGAACAGTTTGAGTTAAATAAGATAGAAGAATAAACTATTTCCAATGATTGAAAACCTGAATATTTTTGATGTCCATTCTTTTCAAATTAATTTAGGTAGACTCAATAAAATCTTAAAGAAGTACAACAGGATTTTAAAACTTTTTAGCAAAAGATAAGCTTATTTTAGATTTTAGAGCTGACTACGAAAGATATGGAATATTTCAAATAATTTTTGAAAAATGAAACACATTCAAAGGACTTAAACTGCTTGATTTTAAGTCCTAAATTTCTAGTAATACAGACAGCATAAACTTTTTGTGAAAACAGACATAAAAATCAATAGTGTGTAAACAGAGACAAGACAGACTTATTACACATACCTGTTAGATGGCCAATTTGACAAAGAAATACCATGAAACCAGGGTGTTCATTACGATAGATGCTCATGGATTAAGTAGATATAATACGCACAAAAAACATAAAATATAGCACAAACCCATATTTAAGAGCTAATTTTATAAAAGAAACTAGACATGGAGTAATAGGCAAAAATGTACATAAGATCTTTGTAGAATACAAAAACATGGAATATGAAAGAAAGGAAGGAAAAAAGAAAGAAAGAAAAGAAAAGAAATGAAACTTTGTGATTTTTAAGCAGGCAAAGAATGCCTAGGGGATAAAATACACAGCAGCATTAAGCACAAAACGATATGATACAGGTAATCAAAACTAAATATGCATTCCATGTAAGATACATTTTTCAAAGCCTCAGATGTTCAGAAAAGATGCTGACATACATTATTAGAGAAAGAATCTGATTACACACTTTTCAAGATCTTTTCAACTTCAAGAAAGTCAATTACCAGGGAGTGCAGATGTATCCTCAGTATACTGATTATATTTCCTCCCCATGTGTACACAGTAGTGAGATAGCTGGATCAAGGTGGTAGTGCATTTCATCTTTTGAGGAACCACCATACTGTGTTCCATGATGTTTGTGCTGATCTACCTTTCTACCAATGGTGTGCAAAGGTGTGCAAATATTTTCTTTCTTCCACACTTTGGCAGCACTTGTCATTTTTTGCCTCTTTTGTTTGTATTTGTGCTTGGGTTAAACCCAGGCCCATACCAGGGAGATCCTCTACCACCCAGTGGCATGCCAGTGCATTTGTTCTTCTGACAGTAGTCGTGCTTACTGGAATGGAATGATGGCCCATTTTAGTTTTGATTTGCTTTTCGCTTTTGATTATTGTTATTGAGCATTTTTTTACACCCATTGTCCATTTGTGTCTTAAGAAATGTTAATCATTGTCTACTGACTAATTTTTAATGAGATTCTTTGGGCTTCTTGCCTTGGAGTTCATGGAATTCCTTACATATTCTGGATACTAACCTATTCTCAGACTTATAGTTTGTGATTTTTTTTTCAATTATACTGCAGGTTGTGTTTTACTTTCTTGATTGTTTCCTTTGCTGTGCTGAATCTAATTTTCTATTTTTGCTTTTGGTGCCTGTGTCTTTGGGGGCTTTTTCAAATAAATAAATACAAATGAATAAATAATACAAAACTTGGTATATTAAAGATATTTATTGGAGTATTATTCAAAATTGTAAAGAAAAGAAAAAAAATCTGTGAACTGAACAATGGATTAAAAAATGTGATACATATACATGATGGAATACTATTAAGCCAGGGAAAGATTGAAACCCTGTCTTTTACACTGCATAGATGGATGTAGAATCATTATGTCAAATGAAATAATCCAGACACAGAAATATAAGTACTGCATGATCTCACTTATACGTGGAATATAAAAAGTTGATCTCATAGATGTTGAGTGTAAAATGGCAATTACCAGAGACTGAGGAGGGTAGAGGGAAAAGGATGCATGGTAGTAAGTTGATCAAAGATTAATAAATTATAGTTAGAGAACAGTACAAAGTTTTGTGGGGCATAAGATTTTCATAGTAGGGGATTGTAGATAATGGTATTGTACTATACTTTTCAATGAGCTAGAATAAAAGATTTTTGTCGCTTTAATAAGGGGGTGAGGAAAAGGCCACATGGCTTCTCCACAAGTTGGAGTCCAAGAGAGACGGAGAAGGGGTCCCCGGGCTAGACGAAAAGGGGTCTCTCTGGACGGTGGCGATCCACGGAGCCAATCTCCCTAGGCCCCGGGGTGTAAAAATTTGCTTCGCCCCAGCGAGACGCAGAGATACCCGGGACAAGAAACACACCCGGACGAGGAGCAAAAAACACCAGTTTATTCTAGAAACTACAGAAGCTTAAATGCATTCTTGGACCAATGAGATCCAAAGGTCACAAACAAAGGGGTGCTCTTTGGCAAGAGCACAGTCTATTAGCATAGAATGGGGAAGGATGGAAAGGAGGGATGGGAAGGTATGGAGATGCTCCTACAGATTTTAAAAGTTTTCACCATAAGGAAATTATAAATATTTGAAGATATATTTTACATGATATACATATATGTTAGTCATATACCTGATTTAAACCAGTATACAATATATCCATATATTGAAACTATGTATTTCAATAGTATGTACAATTTTTATGTAGCAGTCAAAAGTTAATTTATTCAGTTTTCTTCTTTTTTTAGAAAAAAGAACAAATGAAACTCATTTGACTTAGAAATTGAGATTGTTACTTTGGAATAGAGGAAAAGCAATTGGCAGGGTGATTCTAAAGGTTTAATGTTTTCGCAGTTTTGGAAAAAAATGTGAACAACATAATAAAAAATAGGAAAATGTTTGAAAATATACTTCTTAAAAGAGTTTCTATGTATTCAAACTATAACCACATAAAGAGACATTCGATTTTAATAGTCATCAGGAAAATGAAAATTAAAATAGCAATTGAATACTACTACATAACAAATAAATATCTAATAACTAAAGATGAGCTAATTATTGGTGAAGAGATAAAGCAACTTAACCATTCATATGTTTCTTGTTTAGATGTCAAATCATTTGGAAATCCCATATAAATTTGTTTGTACACTTTAAAACGAAGTAATTTCATCTCTAGTCATTTGCCCAGAATTATGAATTGTACACAGATATTCATAGCCATTTTATTCATTAAATATTCATAAATGTACATATTATACACATAATATGTAATAATACTAGAAATACCACCTACAATATTAAAGGATGAACTGTTGAACACAACAGCAAAGATGAATCTCAAAAATAGCATGTTGAGGTCTGGGGCTGTAGCTCAGTGGTAGAGTGCTTGCCTAGCATATGTGAGGCAATGGGTTTTATCCTCAGCACGACATATAAATAATAATTGAATAAAATAAAGATCCATCAACAACTAAAATAATATTTTAAAAAAATAGCATGTTGAGTAAGACCAGAGAAAGATAAAGGAGTGTAAACTTCAGCATTTTATTTTTTGAAATATGTAAGTAAGCAAACTTAGTCTTTCATCAGAGAAAGTGAAGTAAGGATTGCCTGAAGCTGAAAGATGGGATGTGAGGGGTAGGATAATTAGAAGAAAACCTTACATGTTTATAGGAATGTTTCATGATCATTATAAGGTGGTACTGCAATGGTTACATTTTTAATAATTTATCAAAGCATACACATAAAATTAATTTAATTTGTATGAAAACAATATATTAATCATGTTAATTATTTAAAAAACTCAAGGTAATGAATTTATTTATCTTGCGGTATAAACATAAAAAATAATATATGTTGTATTTCAGGCATGTGTAGACATTAATGTACTGATTCATGTTGTATAAAAACTAGGAAACGATTTCAAATGTGTCAAGTTTATTATGAAGCCTTGATATGACTGTAAAATTAAGTAATGAAAACATCCTTATTTCATTGCAGAAAGTAGTATTTTATTATTGATGTACTTCTGCACTCAGCAAAAAAGTGCTAATTCCTTAAATAAATGTATTATACCTACTATATGATTAACTATGCCTTTCATACATAATATTTTCAAGTAGGAAATTTTTTAATGACAAAACAAATATAAATTTTATGAGTATCATATTAATTAATCCCTATGGAAAACAGTAGATTTTGACAAACACTCTGTATTCTTCTGTGAAGAACAATGATTTAAGTAGGTCATCTAGTAGTAAAGAGACAAAAACATTTTGTATTGGAGCAGTAAATGGATTTCTAGAATTCATCTCAATTTCAGTGAAGTCGTACGAAAATCTCAGTTTAATGGTAAAGAAAATAATGAGAAATGCTTTTAGGCTCACACAACAGTTAACCGAAAAACTGACCATAAATAAACCCCACAATTTTCATGTTCCAGGAACTGGGAAACCTGTCAACAACTGAAAAACTATTTTCTAGTCAGAGTAAAAAAGGTGATTCTGAGGAATTCAATTAAAATAAATTTATATGAAACATAATTGACTGTACTGGACAGTAAGACGAGTTAATGCTTGCTGAGTAATGCTAAACTGACAGATGAGATATGTTCTTTATAAATGATATATTAATTCTGCTTGATTTTTAATAGTTTGGAAAATTGTGATACAAAGCATATATTATGGAATTTACCATTATAAATCTTCACTCTACTGTGCAGTATTATTTACTTTAAGCACAATAACACAAAAGAGACAAAAGCGGAAATTTTCATTCTCCAGAACATTTGTGTCCTACATGACTGAAACGTTTTTTCCACTGAATAGCAATTGCCTCTTTTCCCATTCACCCAGCACCTGACACACCTGAGTATTTTTTGCTTTCATAGATTTGCCTACTTTGAATGCTTTATAGAAATGAAGTCATGTGCCTTTTAACCAGTCATGACTGGTTTAATTCTTTCTGCATAATGTCCTCCGATTCATCCATGATGAACCATGTGACAACTTTCTTTACAGTAAATGAAATATGGCATTGTATGTACATATTTATACATACAATGATACATATTTATGATATGGCATTGTATGTACATGTTATATTTCCTTCAGTTATTCACAGATATTTAATTCATTTCCATACATCTTGGCTATTGTGAATCATATTGCCATGACTTCAATGGGCACATATATCTTTGAGATTCTGATTTTAAATCTTCTGGAAAACACATAAGCATTACTGCTGAATTATGTGGTAGTTAGGAATTTTTGAAGAACTTTCACACTGTTCATTAAAAGGAGTGCCCCAGTTTGCACCCCTTAAATGACAAAATACAAATAAAAACTCAAGATGGTACAAGATTCCAATATGTTATTTCATGCTTTTGTTATTCTGATAATGGCCATCCTAACAGGTATGAAGCAATATGATTTTTTAGTTTTAATTTACATTTCCTTAATCAGTTTTATCAAGCATCTTTCCGTATACCTATTGGTCACTTGTATGCAATCTTTGGAGAAAATCTGTTCAAATGTATTTCTATTTATAATTTTTCTTTCTTTCTTTCTTTCTTTCTTTCTTTCTTTCTTTTCTTTTCTTTTTTTTTTTTTTTTTTTTTTTTTTTTTTTTTTTTTTTTTTTTTTTTTTTTTTTTTTTTTTTTTTTTTTTTTTTTTTTTTTTTTTTTTTTTTTTTTTTTTTTTTTTTTTTTTTTTTTTTTTTTTTTTTTTTTTTTTTTTTTTTTTTTTTTTTTTTTTTTTTTTTTT